>JAQSVH010032655.1:0-10455 GCA_029448705.1 Adansonia digitata | reverse complement strand
TCATGATTGGCACCATAAATTCATCATCCTCATTAGGATAAATGACATTCATGCTTTGGTTTCATAGGAAAAGCTCCTTTTTCCACCATTTTTTGGAGTTAAAGTTCATTTGTCAATTACAACAAACATAGATTCACTTAATAATCTCATTTCTTTTCATGATTGGGTACCATAAATTGATTCCCCGTATTCGAATAAATGACATTGATACTTTGGTTTCATAAGAAAACTTGTCTTTCCATCACTTTTTAGAGCTAAAGTTCATTTGTTAATTAGGATAAGCATGGATTCACATAGTAATCTCTTTTTTTTTTTCATGATTGGGCACCATAAACTCATTATTGTCATTAGGATAAACGACAGTGATGCTTTGCTTTCATCAGAGACACTTTTCTTTCCATCATTTTATAGTGTTAAATTTCATTTGTCAATTGGGACAAATAAAGATTCACATAATAATCTTCTTTCTTTTGATGATTAGGCACCATTAACTCGTTCTACTAACTAGGATAAATGACATTGATGCTTTGGTTTCATAAGAAAAGCTTTTCTTTCCATCATGTTTTTAGAGTTAAAGTTCATTTGTCAGTTGGTACAAACACGGATTCACATAATAATCTCCTTTCCTTACGGGATTGGGCACCATAAACTCATTCCCTATATTGGGATAAATGACATTGATGCTCTAGTTTCATTTAAAAACCTTTTCTTTCCATCATCTTTTAGAATCAAAGTTCATCAGTCAATTAGGACAAAGATAGAATCACATAATAATCTCCATTTCTTTTTATGATTGGGCACCATAAATTTATTTTACTCATTGTCATAAATGACATTAATGCTTTGGTTTAATAAGAAAACCTTCTCTTTCCACTGTTTTTTAGAATTAAAGTTCATTTATCAATTGGGACAGGCATGGATTCTAATCATAATCTCTTCTCTTTTCATGATTGGGCACCATAAACTCATTCTCTTTATTGGGATAAATGAGATTGATGCTTTGGTTTCATAGGAAAAGCTTCTCTTTCCATCATTTTTTAGAGTTAATGTTTATTTGTCAATTGGGACAAACATAAATTCACATATTAATCTCCTTTCTTTCAATGATTAGGCATTATAAGCTCATTGTCTGCATTCGGATAAATGACATTGATACTTTAGTTTCATGACAAAGGCTTCTCTTTCCATTATTTTTTACAGTTAAAGTTCATTTGTCAATTGGGACAAACACGGATTCAAGTAATAATCTACTTTTTTTTCATGAACTGTAAACTCTTTCTCTTCATTGGGTTAAATGACATTGATGCTTTAGTTTCATAAGAAAAGCTTCTTTTTCCACCATTAATTAGTGTTAAAGTTCATTTGTCAATCGGGACAAACTCGGATTCATAAGCTACTCTCTTTTCTTTTCATGATTGGGCATTGTAAACTCATTCACCCTTTTGGGATAAATGACATTGATGCTTTGGTTTCATAAGAAAAGCTTCTTTTTCCATCATTTTTTAGAGTTAAAGTTTATTTGTCAATTGGGACGACACAAATTCACATAATAATCTCTTTTTTTTATGATTGGGCACAATAAACCCATTTCCCTACATTAGGGTAAATGACATCGATGCTTTAGTTTCATTTAAAAAGTTTTTCTTTCGAACATTTTTTTAGAATCAAAGTTCATCACTAAATTAGTACAAAGATGGATACACATAACAATCTCCTTGCTTTTCATGATTGGGCACCATAAACTCATTTTAGTCATTAGGATAAATGACATTTAATGCTTTGGTTTCATAAGAAAAACTTCTCTTGCCATAATTTTTTTAGAATTAAAGTTCATTTTTCAATTGGGACAAACACGAATTCACATAGTAATCTCCTTTCTTTTCATGATTGGGCACCGTAAACTCATTCTCCTCATTGTGATAAATGACATTGATGCTTTGGTTTCAAAAGAAACACTTCTCTTTCCATCATTTTTTAGTGTTAAAGTTCATTTGTTAATTAGGACAAACAGGGATTCATAAATTTCTTTTCATGATTGGGCAGCATAAACTTATTCCCGCATTGGGATAAATGACATTGATGCTTTATTTTCATTTAAAAAGCTTCCCTCCCCAACATTTTTTAGAATCAAAATTCGTTAGTCAATTAGGACAAAGACAGAATCACATAATAATCTTTTTTTTTTAGGATTGGGCACAATAAACTCTTTCCATTCATTGGGATAAATGACATTGATGCTTTGGATTCATAAGAAAACCTTCTCTTTCCATCATTTTTTGGAACTAAAGTTTGTTTCTCAATTAGGACAAACAGGGATTCACATAGTAAATCCTTTTTTCTTCATGATTGGGCATCGTAAACTCATTCTTCCTATTAGGATAAATGATGTTGATGCTTTGGTTTCATAAGAAAAGCTTCTCTTTCCATCATTTTTTAGTATTAAAGTTCATTTGTCAATTGGGACAAACACGGACTCACAAAATAATCCCCTTTCCTTTTATGATCGGGCCCCATAAGCTTGTTCTACTCATTGGTATAAATGACATTGATTCTTTGGTTTCATAGTAAAAGCTTCTATTTCCATCATTTTTTAGAGTTAAAGTTTATTTGTCAGTTAGGATAAACACGAATTCACATAATAATCTCCTTTCTTTTCATGATTGGGCACCATAAAGTAATTCCCCGCTTTGGAATAAATGAAATTGATGTTTTAGTTTCATTTAAAAAGCTTTTCTTCCATTATTTTTTAGAATTAAAGTTCGTCAGACAATTAGGACAAAGACGGAATCACATAATAATCTCTTTTCTTTTCATGGCTGGGCACGATGAACTCGTTCTACTCATTAGGATTAAGGTCATTTAATGCTTTGGTTTGATAAGAAAAGCTTATTTTCCCACCATTTTCTTAGAATTAATGTTCGTTTCTCAATTGAGACAAACACAGATTCATATAGTAATCTATTTTTCTTTCAATTAGGCATCATAAAGTCATTTTCCTTATAGGGATAAATGACATTGATGCTTTGGTTTAATAAGAAAAGCTTTTATTTCTGCCATTTTTTAGAATTCAAGTTTGTTTCTCAATTATGAAAAACATGGTTTCATGATTAGGCACCATAAACTCATTCTCCTAATCAGGATAAATGACACTGATGCTTTGGTTTCATAAGAAAAGCTTCTCTTTCCATTATTTTTAGTGTTAAAGTTCATTTGTCAATTGGGACAAACATGGATTCACATAATAATCTCATTTCTTTTAATGATTGGGCACCATAAACCCGTGCTGCTCATTGGGATAAATGACATTGATGCTTTGGTTTCATAAGAAAAGCTCCTCTGTCCATCATTTTTTAGAGTTAATGTTTGTTTGTCAGTCGAGACAAACACAGATTCACACACTAATCTCTTTTCTCTTCATGATTAGGGCCCATAAACTTTTTTCTTCATTAGGATAAATGACATTGATGCTTTGGTTTTATAAGAAAAGTTTCTCTTTTCATCAGTTTTTAGAGTTAAAGTTTATTTGTTAATTGAGACAAATACGGATTCACATAATAATCTCCATTTTTTATCATGATTGGGCACCATAAACTCATTACCCGTATTGGGATAAATGACATTGATACTTTAGTTTCATTTAAAAAGCTTTTCTTCTCATCATTTTTTAGAATCAAAGTTCGTCAGTCAACTAGGAGAAAGATGGAATCACGTAATAATTTCCCTTCCTTTCATGACTACGCACCATAAACTCGTTCTACCCATTGGGATAAATGACATTGATGCTTTGGATTCATAAGAAAACCTTCTCTTTAAGTTCATTTCTCAATTGGAAAAACATGAATTCACATAGTAATCTCCTTTTCTTTCATGATTGGGCACCATAAACTTATTCTCCTCATTGGGATAAATGACATTGATGCTTTGGTTTCATAAGAAAAGCTTCTCTTTCCATCAATTTTTAGAGTTAAAGTTTATTTGTCAATTAGGACAAACATGGATTCACATAATAATCTTTTTTTTTCATGATTAGGCACCATAAATTCATTCCCTGCATTGGGATAAATGACATCGATTCTTTAGTTTCATTTAAAAAGCCTTTCTTCCCATCCTTTTTTAGAATCAAAGTTCGTCAATCAATTAGAACAAAGGCAGAATTGCATAACAATCTCTTTTTTTTTTCTTGATTGGGTAGCATTAATTCATTCTATGCATTGGGATAAATGACATTGATGCTTTCATTTCATTAGTTAAGCTTCATTTTCCAACATTTTTTAGAGTTAAAATTTATTTGTCAATTAGGACAAGCGCGGATTCACAAAACAATCTACTTTCTTTTCATGATTGGCTACCAAAAATTCATTCCCCATATTAGGATAAATGACATTAATGCTTTAGATTCATCTAAAAAGCTTTTCTTCCCACCATTTTTTAGAATCAAAGTTCGTCAGTCAAATAGGACAAAGGCGTAATGACATAATAATCTTTTTTTCCTTTCATGATTGCACACCATAAACTCATTCTACCCATTGGGATAAATAACATTGATGTTTTGGTTTCATAAGAGAACCTTCTCTTTCCACCATTTTTTAGAATTATAGTTCGTTTGCCAATTAGGACAAACACGAATTCACATAGTAATCTCCTTTTCTTTCATAACTAGGCACCATAAACTTATTCTCCTTATTGGGATAGATGACATTGATGCTTTGGTTTCATAAGAAAAGCTTTTCTTTCCATCATTTTTTAGAGTTAAAGTTTATCTGTCAATTGGGACAAACACGGATTCATATAGTAATCTCCTTTCTTTTCATGATTGGGCACCATAAATACATTTCCCGCATTAGGATAAATGACATTGATGTTTTAGTTTCATTCAAAAAGCTTTTCTTCCCATTATTTTTTAGAATCAAAGTTCATCGATCAATTAGGAAAAAGATGGAATCACATGATAATCTCTTTTCTTTTCATGATTGGGCACCATAAACTCATTCTACTCATTGGGTTTCATAAGAAAATTTTTTCTCTCCACCATTTTTTAGAATATAGTTTGTTTGTCAATTAGGATAAACATGGATTCACATAGTAATCTCCTTTCCTTTCATGATTGGGCACCATAAACTCATTCTCCTCATTGGGATAAATGACATTGATGCTTTGGTTTCATAAAAAGAGCTTCTCTGTCCATCATTTTTTGGAGCTAAAATTCATTTGTCAATTGGAACAAACACGGATTCACTTAATAATATCTTTTCTTTTCATTATTGGGCACCATAAATTTATTCCTCACAATGGGATAAATGAAACTGATGCTTTAGTTTCTTTTGAAAAGCTTTTCTTTCCATCATTTTTTAGAATGACAGTTTGTCAATCAATTAGGACAAAGCCGGAATCACATGATAATCTCTTTTCCTTTCATGATTGGGCCATACACTCATTCTACTCATTGGGATAAACGACATTCATGCTTTGGCTCCACAAGAAAGCCTTTTCTTTCCACCATTTTTTAGAGTTATAGTTCATTTGTCAATTGGAACAAATATAGATTCACATAGCAATCTTCTTTCATTTCATGATTGGGCACCATAAACTCATTCTCCTTATTGGGATAAATGATATTGATGCTTTGGTTTCATAAGAAAAGCTTCTTTTTCCATCATTTTTTAGATCTAAAGCTCTTTTGTTAATTGGGACAAACACAGATTCATCTAGTAATCTTCTTTTTTTTCATGATTAGGCAGCATTAATCCATTCCCCGTATTAAGATAAATGACATTGATGCTTTGGTTTCATAAGAAAAGTTTCTCTTTCCATCTTTTTTTTGAGTTAAAGCTCATTTGTTAATTGGGACAATCGCGAGTTCACATAATAATCTCTTTTTTTTTCATGGTTGGGCATCCTAAATTCATTCCCCTTATTGGGATAAATGACAATTGATGCTTTAGTTTTGTGTAAAAAGTTTTATTCTCATCATTTTTTAGAATCAAAGTTTGTCAGTTAATTAGGACAAAGATGGAATCTCTTAATAATCTCCTTTTTGTTCATGATTAAGTACCATAAACTTATTCTACTCATTAGGATAAATGACATTGATGCTTCAGTTTCATTAGCAAACCTTTTCTTTCCCTTATTTTTTAGAATTATAGTTTGTTTGTCAATTAGGACAAACACAGATTCATATAGTAATCTTCTTTCCTTTCAAAATTGGGCACCATAAACTCATTCTCCTCATCCAGATAAATGGCATTAATGCTTTGGTTTCATAAGAAATGTTTCTTTTTCCATCATTTTTTAGAGTTAAAGTTTAATTGTCAAGTGAGACAAACACAGATTCATATAATAATCTCTTTTTTTTCATGATTGTGCACCATAAACTTATGCCCCATTTTGGGGTAAATGACATTATGCTTTAGTTTCACTTAAAAAGGTTTTCTTCCCAACATTTTTTGGAATTAATGTTTGTCAGGCAATTAGGACAAAAACTGAATCACTTAATAATCTTTTTTCCTTCCATGATGGAAACCATAAACTCATTCTACTCATTAGGATAAATGACATTAATGCTTTGGTTTTATAAAAAAAAACCTTCTCTTCCCACCATTTTTTAGAATTTTAGTTCATTTATCAGTTGGGACAAACACAGATTCATATAGTAATCTCGTTTCCTTTCATGATTGGACACCATAAACTCATTCTCCTCATTCGGATAAATGAAATTGATGCTTTGGTTTCATAAGATAAGCTTCTCTTTCCATCATTTTTTAGAGTCAAAGTTCATTTACTAATTGGGACAAATAGGGATTCGTTTAATAATCTCCTTTCTTTTCATGATTGGGCACCATAAATTGATTTCTTGCATTGGGATAATTGACATTGATGCCTTAGTTTCTTTCAAAAAGCTTTTCTTCCCATCATTTTTTAGAATCAAATTTGGTAGTAAATTAAGACAAAGATGGAATCACATAACAATCTCCTTTCTTTTCATGATTGGGCACCATAAACTCATTGTACTTATTGGGATAAATGACATTTAATGCTTTGGTTTCATAAGAAAAGCTTCTCTTTCCACTATTTTTTAGAATTAAAGTTCTTTTGTCAATTGGGACAAAAACGGATTCACATAATAATCTTTTTTTTTTCAAGTTTGGGGACCATAAACTCATTCTCCTCATTCGAATAAAAGACATTTATGCTTTAGTTTCATTTAAAAAGCTTTCTTCCCAACATTTTTTACAGTCAAAGTTCGTCATTCAATTAGAACAAAGATGGAATCACATAATAATCTTCGTTCTTTTCACGATTAGGTAGAATTAATTCATTCCCCACATTGGGATAAATGACATTCATGGTTTGGTTTCATAAGAAAAGCTTCTCTTTCCATCATTTTTTAGACTTAAAGTTTATTCGTCAATTGAGACAAACATGAATTCACAAAATAATCCCCTTTCTTTTCATGATTGGGCATCATAAATTGATTCCCTACATTGGGATAAATGACATTGATGCCTTAGTTTCTTTTAAAAAGGTTTTCTTCCTATCATTTTTTAGAAACAAAGTTCATAGTCAATTAGGAAAAAGGCGGAATCACATAAAAACCTTAAACTCATTCTACTCATTATGATAAATGACATCGATGCTTTGGTTTCATAAGAAAACTTTTTCTTTCCACCTTTTTTTGGAATTATAGTTCGTTTGTCAATTGGGACAAACATGGATTCAAATAGAAATTGCCTTTCCTTTCATGATTGGGCACAATAAACTCATTCGACTCAATGGGATAAATGACATTAACGCCTTGGATTCACAATAAAAGCTTCTCTTCCCATAAATTATTAGAGTTAAAGCTCATTTGTCAATTGGGACAAACACGGATTCACTGAATAATCTTCTTTCTCTTCATGATTGGGCACCATAAATTCATTCCCTACATTGGGATAAATGACATTGATGCTTTAGTTTCATTTAAAAACTTTTTTTCCCATTATTTTTTGAAATTAAAGTTCATCAGTCAATTAGGACAAAGACGGAATCACATAATAATCTCCTTTCTTTTCATGATTGGGCCCCATAAACTCAACCTACCCATTGGGATAAATGACAATTATGCTTTGGTTTCATAAGAAAACCATCTCTTTGCACTATTATTTAAAGTTATAATTCATTTGTCAATTAGGAGACACATAGATTCCCATAGTAATCACTTTTCCTTTCATGATTGGGCACCATAAACTCATTCTCCTCATTGGGATAAATGACATTAATGCTTTGGTTTTATAAGAAAAGCTTCTTTTTTCATCCTTTTTTAGAGTTAAAGTTCATTTGTTAATTGGGACAAGCACGGATTTGCTTAATACTCTTTTTTTTTCATGATTAGGCACCATAAATTGATTCCCTGCATTAGGATAAATGACATTGATGCTTTAGTTTCTTTTAAAAAGCTTTTCTTCCTAAAATTTTTTAGAATCAAAGTTTGTCAGTCAATTAGGACAAAGACAGAATCACATAATAATCTCTTTTCTTTTCATGATTGGGAGCCATAAACTCATTCTACTCATTGGGATAAATGACATTGATGCTTTGGTTTCATAAGAAAACCTTCTCGTTCCACCTTTTTTTAGAATTATAGTTCGTTTGTCAATTGGGACACATATGAATTCACATAGTAATCTCCTTTTCTTTCATGATTGGGCATCATAAACTCATTATCCTTATTTGGATAAATAACATTGATGCTTTGGTTTCACAAGAAAAGCTTCTATTTCTATCATTTCTTAGAGCTAAAGTTTATTTGTCAATTGGGATAGACACGGATTCGCATAATAATCTCTATTTTTTTCATGATTGTGCACCATAAACTCATTCCCCGCTTTGGGGTAAATGACATTATGCTTTAGTTTCATTTAAAATGTCTTTCTTCCCATCATTTTTTAGAATCAAAGTGCGTCAATCAATTAGGACAAAGACATAATCACATAACAATCTCCTTTCTTTTCATGATTAGGCACGATAAACTCATTATACTTATTGGGATAAATGACATTCAATGCTTTGGTTTCATAAGAAAAGCTTCTCTTTCCATCGTTTTTTAGGATTAAAGTTTGTTTGTCAATTGGGACAAACACGAATTTACATTGTAATCTCTTTTTTTTTCAGGTTTGGGCACCATAAACTCATTCTACTCATTGGGATAAATGATATTAATGCTTTAGTTTCATAAGAAAACCTTCTCTTTCCACTACTTTTTTAGAATTATAATTCATTTGTCAATTGGGAGAAACATGAATTCTAATAATAATCTCATTTCCATTCATGATTGGGCACACTATAAACTCATTCTCCTCATTGGGATAAATAACATTGATGCTTTGGTTTCATAAAAAAAGCTTCTCTTTTCATTATTTTTTAGAGTTAAGGTTCTTTTGTCAACTGGGACAAATAAGGATTCACATAATAATCTCCTTTGTTTTCATGATTGGGCACAATAAATTGATTCCCCACAATGGGATAAATGACATTAATGTTTTAGTTTCTTTTAAAAAGCTTTTCTTCCTATCATTTTTTAGAATCAAAGCTTGTCAGTCAATTAGAATAAAGACAGAATCACATAATAATCTCTTTTCTTTTAATGATTTGATAGCATTAATTCATTCCCCACATTGGGATAAATGACATTATACTTTAGTTTCATTTAAAAAGTTTTTCTTCCCATCACTTTTTAGAATCAAAGTTCGTCAGTCAATTAGTACAAAGACAGAATCACATAACAATCTCTTTTCTTTGGGCACCATAAACTTGCTGTACTTATTAGGATAAATGACATTTAATGCTTTGGTTTTACAAGAAAAGCTTCTCTTTCCACCATTTTTTAGAATGAAAGTTCATTTGTTAATTAGGACAAACACAGATTCATATAGTAATCTCTTTTCTTTTCAAGTGTGGGCACCATAAACTCATTCTCCTTGTTGGGATAAATGACATTTATGCTTTGGTTTCATTTAAAAAGCTTTTCCTCCCATCATTTTTTAAAATCAAAGTTTGTTAGATAATTAGAAGAAAGAAGAAATCACATAAAAATCTTTTTTCTTTTCAAGATTGGGCAGCATTAATTCTTTCCCCACATTAGGATAAATGACATTGATGGTTTGGTTTCAAAACAAAAGCTTCTTTTTCCATCATTTTTTAGAGTTAAAGTTCATTCATCAATTAGGACAAACACGGATTCACATAACAATCCTCTTTTTTTTCATGATTGGGTAGCATAAATTGATTCCCCACATTGGGATAAATGGCATTGATGCTTTAGTTTCTTTTAAAAAGCTTTTCTTCCTATCATTTTTTAAAATCAATGTTCGCCTATCAATTAGGACAAAGATAGAATCACAAAATAATCTCTTTTCTTTTCATGATTGGGCACTATAAACTCATTCTGCCAATTGGGATAAAGGACATTGATGCTTT
>JAQSVH010032635.1:0-10457 GCA_029448705.1 Adansonia digitata | reverse complement strand
TTTATGAAACAAAATTTATTATTTCATGAAAGTTGGGTTTTAATATTTTTAGAAATAAAAAAAATGTCTTCCATACCTTCCCGGAGAACTAAGAGAACACAAAAATTTTTACTATTCTCTTTCGTACCACAGAGAGAGCTGATGCAATACGAAAGGTTTTATTTTTCTAAAATTTGAAAATCCTTGACTTTCATTATGAAAAAGGTATCTCGTTATTAAAATAAGCTGTGGAACCCCTCGCATATTCTAGTAAGTATTTCATGTACTATTTTAACATAGGAGACATTGCCTTAATTTTTAAAAATTCTAATTTTATTATAAATATTAATAAAATAACCTAAGACTCAAAACTGGTCTAAAATAATGAACCTAACCCTAATGTGTACTTTCAATATAAAAGTATCCTAGTAATCACATAAGACTTGGTTCTAATGCAAAATTACAAAAATAACTTTGAGGTATACCTTCAACATGAAAGTATCCCGATGACCCCAAAAGATTAAAAAATAACATTATAGTGTGACCTATCCTAAATATGTACCTTTGGCCTAGAAGCATCCCAGTGAATACCTAAGACTCTACTAGAGGAAAAATTATCAAAATACCTCTAAAGTATACCTCCGACATAAAAGTTTCCTGGTTATCCTAAAAGGCACTAAAATGATAAGAAATGATAAATCTATCCTAAATGTACACCTTCGATATAAAGGCATCCTAGTTACTATCTAGGACTCAATTTTAAGGAAAATTTAACAAAATGCCCTTAGGGTATGCCTTTGACATTAAAGTATTTTGGTTATCCTAAAGGCACTAAAATGATAAGAAATGATAAATCTATCCTAAATGTACACCTTCGGCATAGAAGCATCCTGGTTACTATCTAGGACTTGAGGAAAAAAAATACCAAAATGCTTTTAGGGTATATCTTCAACATCAAAGTATCCCGGTTATCCTAAAAGACACTAAAATGATGAAAAGTAGATTAATTTAGTCTAAATGGAAAAGCTAAAATTTATTTTTGACTTAAAATGTAAAATTTGCAGCCAAGCCCCTAATTTTTGAAAATTATATTTCGTATCCTTCGAATGACCAAACAAATATGAAAAGTTTTGAAAATTTCTATATCCCTATGAAAGGCCATAGAAATAATAGAAATCTTTAAAAGTGGCTAAATGACAATTTTACCACTAAAGACTAAAATTTGCTCTTTAGTCCCTAAATTTTTTTAAAATTTATATTTAAATCTCTAAATGGAAAAAATATAATAAAGCATCACAAACATATGAAAATAAATATGAAAAATATATTCATGAAGATTCGGCCAAATATCTTGGCCCTAAAACAAAAATTTTCAACATTTTACAAACTAATTCCTAAACTTTTTTACATTTGTATTTTGGTCCCTATACAAAATAAAATCATAATTAAACACAAAATTCATCATGCAAAATTATGTAAATCATATCAATATTTGTAATTTCAATTCGGCCAAGCACTTGTGGCCTTAAAACAAACTTTTTGTAATTCTATACATAAGCCCCTAAATTTTCTAAAATTATAAAATAGCCACAAAATGATAGGAATTGCATAAAATATATTCATGAATATCAGAACAAACATGAAAACACTTTAAAAAGTACACATAAGCAATCGGCTAAGCATGAATAGCCTTGAAACAATTTTTTTCATATTTTGCATACTAGTCCTTAAATTTTGTAAAATTGCAAAATGGCACCAAAATGATATAAAATACATGAAACACATTCAAATATGCTAGACTAAGCATAAAAATACTTCCAAGAGGTCTACATGGTTCAGCCAAGCTCACATGTTCTAGGAAAATTTTTTTTGCTTTGTTGCAATCTAGTCCCTAATATTTTTATATTTACAAAATAAGCTAAATAAAATTAAAACATCACAAAAGCAGCCCACACATGATTCTGCCAACATAATATTTCAGCAAAAAATAATTGTGTTCATCACCTATTTTCATAAATATTAATATACACACATGTTGCGATTTTTACCAAGCATAAATAAGCATAAAAACATAAAATATAATGAGTAAATCTATATAAAACAACATGAAAATATTAAGAAAAATTACATAAACATATATACATGAAAATAATAATATATATCAACAAATACAAACAATCTCAAGGAAAATCAAATTATTTCTAATCAAAATTAACGAAAACAACAAAATAAAAAATTTTCATCATAGCCATCTTACTTGACCTTTCAACATGAACAAAAATTCATGAGCACAAGTATTCATTTGGCTCATAAATAAGATGAATCAAACAAGAAATGAACAAAAATTAAGAGTTTTACAAGAATTTTACATGAAAAAGTCTTGAAATTTCATGTATTCACTTATAGGGGATGAAGGACGACAAGAATGGTGGAGACTTCCACTAAATTCTATAATTTTATTTATTATTTATTTATTTATTATTTCTTTTACTTTTTATTTACTAGGAATTGATTTAAATTAATGATTTTGTCTTTTAGAGTCAAAGTCCAGAAACTTTGGAAGATATTTACATAATTTGTAAAATTATATTATAAAAATTAATAAAAAAGGCTAAATTGTAAAACTTCAAAATTATATTTTTGAAATCAAATATCATATAACCAATTTAATTCAATCTAATAATAAAAACAATTTTTATGTACCAGAAGAAAAAAAAATTAAAATTAGTAAACTCATAAAATTTTACGGGAAAAACCCTTATAGGAAAAATTGTTATACATTAAAAAATTCAAATTTCATAAAGTAAATTAAATTTTTACAAAATGAGTTAATATGAATCCAATAATGATATTTAAAGAATTTTAAAAATTATAAACTCGAAAAAATCTTATCAACAAATTTTATAAAGTAGAAAACTTCATATTCTTAAAACAAAAAAAAAATATGAAGGAAAATGAAGATCTCATAAAATAAAATAAATTTTTTAAAACTAATTTAATATGGATTGAATAGTAATATTTGATGAATTTTAAAAATTATAAATTGAAAAAAATCCTCTGAAAAAAATTTATAGAGTAAAAACTCTATATTTTGTAAACATGATAATTTCAGAAGAAAAAAATGCAATACTCATAAAATAAATTAAAATTTTCAAAACTGATTTAATATAAATTAAATTAGCATATTTGAAGAATTTTCAAAGTTGTAAATTGAGAAAAATCCCACTAAAAAAAATTTACTATGCAAAAAATTTTATATAATAGAAACTGGTAAAATTATTTAAAAAATGCAAAACTTATAAAATGAAATGAATTTTGAAGAACTAATATAATGATGATCAAATGAAAATATTTAAAAGGTTTTGAAACTCAAAATTTAGGAAAATTCCACAAAAAATTTTACAGATAAAGAAAAACTCATATTTTTAAATCGAGAGAATTTCAAAATTGTGTTCAAATTTTAGAAAAATGAATTTTATCTATCACTTTAATTAAAATTTTAATTTATTAAAATGATAAAGATGAAAACTTGACATTTGGAATAATTTTTATTGTACAAATTTTACAAGTATAATTCTTACGATATTATGAAAAATTCAAAATTAATTAGAAAATGGACGAATCAACACCTCGTGGTATAAAATTTTAATATAAATTTTTTATTGAGTATTTCTGATTTTTTTAGAGTGCATATTGACAATAATACCACACAAGTCTTGATAAAAATATACAACAATCAATTTCTAAATTTTAACAAAAAATTCTAAAAAATCTTAAAAATGAGAAATTTGACCACCATAACATCTGCAGAAATGAATTTCAAAATGTTACAAGTATAATTGTAAAAGTTAATTACTTCCCTCAAAATTTATGTTTTTTATCCGAGATTTGTGTTGTACGACCTTTGAAATGGCACTAATTTTGTCACATGCACCTACGGCCATTAAAGTACAATTAAATAGGTTTTAAAAATGCATATTCCCCTTGAGGAAAATTTATCTCCACTAAGACAAGGGCTTAATTTGCATCTCAGATATTTTTGGATTGATAGGGAAATGGGGCATGGACAAAATTAGATGTTTATAGCTACCCCTCTTTGACTGTTACTAAGAATCAGGAATAGAGCAAAGACCAAAATATACACCATTTTGTTTAGGCCTTACAAAATTTTTCTAAAAGTTGTTTTTTTTTTTTTTTTACACACATATATATGTCAACTAAAAAAACCTAAGAAATCGATCATTCTGTTTAACTGAACGAAGTTGTATATCATGTTTCGTTAGTTTCTAAACAAGTAAAGCTAACCAATTACAGATGAACTTATTCCTTCTATACACATTTGTGGTGATCACAAAGGATTTGGTTTTAACATAGATGAAACTATCCTCTTATACACCTTATTGGTGATCACAAAGGATTTGGTTCCAATGCAAATAAAGCTATTCCTCTTGTACACCTTACTGGTGATCACAAAGGATTCAATTGTAACACAAATGAACCTATTCCTGTTGTATACCTTACTAGTGATCATAAAGGATATCGTTCTAACACATATGAACCTATCCTCCTGTACACCTTACTGGTGATCATAAAGGATTCAATTCGAACACAAATAAACCTATTCCTCCTATACACCTTACTGGTGATCATAAAAGATTCAGTTCAAACACAATTAGTAATGAACATATTCCTCTTATACGCTTACTAGTGATCACAAAGGATTTGGTTCCAATTTCTATGAATGCTTCAAATATCAACATCGAAGAGTTTGAAAGGATGCCACTGTCGATTGACTACCATTCCGGCCAGCTACATTGGGCATAGATTTTCAAAGGTTTCATTAGAAACGAAAACTTCTAAATGCTTTCAATATCACCATTAAAGCTTTAAAAGGACGCCACTATTGATTGACTACCATTTTGGCCAGCTATGTCAGGAATAGATTTTAGGAGGTTTTACCAAGAACGAGGACTTATGAATACTTTGATTATCACCGTCAAAGCTTTGAAAGATCGATTGACTACCATTTTAGCTAGCTACGTTGGGCATAAATTTTGGGAGGTTTTACTAAAAACAAGGACTTTTGAATACTTTGAATATCACCATTAATGCTTTCAAATGATGGAAATGTCGACTGACTCCCATTTTAGCCAACTACATTGGACTTAGATTTTGGGAGGTTTCACTAAGAACGAGTACTTTCGAATGCTTTGAATATCACCATCAAAGCTTTAAAAGATGCCACTATCGACTGACTATCATTTTAGCTAGCTATGTTAGGCTTAGATTTTGGGAGGTTTCATTAAGAACGAGGACTTTTGAATGCTTTGAATATCACCATTAAAGCTTTTTTTAAAGCCTTCTTCACCCACTTTACCATAGAATCGCATAAGAAAGCAATAGATTTCTTTAGAGCATAGTTTAACCTTTTTTGAAAAGTTATCAAATGTGAAATTAGTGTTCACCAATTCAAAGATATAGTTTATGCGGTTAGATAAATATCATGCTCAAGGGATATTTGCAAACTTCTATTAAAATAACATCATATTTCATCAAAATTCCAAAATTTATGGAATGAGATCACTTTCACATTCTAACTTAGGGAAAAATTTACTTAATCGAAATCTATGAAAATTCCATAACAATTTTAACCATGAATTTTCCAATATCAAGGATAATGGATATGCTATCTTGATCATTATGTTAAAACTTTCTTATGATCAATGATCACAATAAGGGACTTCTTTGAATAAGATGAAAAAAATGGATTTAGAGCCACAAATAGGGTGGCACAACTAAAATTTGTTTTGAAGAAATTGATATGACAAAATTAAGATTTATGAAGACCAAATTGGGTGAATGTTCACTTTATAAGATGTCTTTGTAAGGCAAACAATCTAGTTATAACATCCTTTTAATCTTCAAATATAATAGCCAGACAGGCGTTAAAATAATGCTAGTAAAAACTAAGTCTCAAAAGGGTTAATTTGAAAGGCCTTTGGTAAGCATCAATTTCTAAGGTACAACATAAAATTTCTAAAAGGTTTTCTTAAAAGGAATCAATATTTGGGGTTTAATTCAATTTTTTAACGATATCATGAAATTTTCAAAGGTTAAGGATTTCTCGAATTATTTCTGAATTAACATCAAGGTTCTCATATTGCTGGGTATCTTTGTTGATTTAAGAGCAACTCCTAGGCCTTTAAGCTCGCCTTATCATATTATCAAGGACTCAAAAATCATTCAAAAAGCTGAATTTATGAAGAGCTTCTAGAAATAGCCCTACAGCTCAAACAACTATGTTTGATCGAAATGGACTTTGTAGGTACGTAACATAGGCCATGGTTCAGGTTCAGAAAGAAAGGACAACTAGGACTAAATCAAGTATTTATGGGTAATTGAACGAAGGATCACTTTTCTTTTTGAAGGAATAGATTCTAGTATGTCTTTAGAGATGAACAAATCTTCATTTCTTTATCTATTTCTGTTTTTTCATTTTTTTTATTTTTTCCTTTTTTTCTCTTTCTTCAAAATTTGCTTTATTTTTTATTTTGGAAGAACTTGACATTTTCTTCATTCTTCACTTTGAATGTTTGAAATTGAAATTTTAACTTTCTCTTTTCTTCAAAATTTACTTTATGACATTTAATTTATTCTTCTCATAACTTTAGAATGGAATTTTGCCCCTTCTGATCTTGAAGCTTTGCTTTACTTACCCCTCGATGTGAAGGGTGATCCTTGATTAGGCTTTAAAGAAAAAATAAATTATCAAGCTCAAAAAGAACTGCAAAGGGAATAATTTTCTATATTTAAGAAATAATAGAAAAGAAAGCCATTTTTCATTTCAAACACAACCATTTGAAGCAACAAACATTTCACTAGCAAAAAGAATTGTTTTCTTTTTGAAATCATTTTGAATACTTTAATGACATGATGATGCACTCAATAAAGGCTTAAGGTATCCCTCTTAATACTATTGGCTTCATAACAACCAATAACAGCTTGAGTATTTAGGAAAGAAAATTATATTGGCTTGGAAAAGATCATCGGATATCATATTTTATGTATTAAGAATTGGTTTGAAAAGGTTTTGTTTAAAGGAAAAAGAGATTTTGGCTAGTGTTTACTCTTATTATTCCTGAATTAAGGATTTTGAAGAGTGTCATGGAAATTATGGCAAAAGATTATCAAAATAAGGGAGATCCCAGAATTACTATCATTACTTTAACACATGTCAAACTATTGATATCTGAATCTTTTAAGAGCATGAACCATTTGTAAGACCTTCAAGGAATCAATAGAAAAGAACATTTGGGTGTGAAAAGTCTATGGTGATGAAAGAACTATAGTTGAATGCCTAGGATAATTACATATGTGAAGGTAATGGACCTTTCTAAGAAAGTTTAAACTAATGGTGATCATCAACCAAAGAAAAACATTTCTAAAATGTTCTCATTATCCTAGATACATTGTACCATTAATCATTTACGTGCATGCAATTAGTAAAACCTAAAAATCTAACTATATAAGGTATATAGTCATCCATACATGCATGTATATTTTATAAAACTTCGCTTTAGATGACTATTCACTATGAACTTGCCTCATTAAAACGTTGTTAAGAACCACTAATAGGATAAAAACTTAATGAAAGAAAATGAGTATAATATTCACAGAAAATTTACTTCCTCTAAAAAAAACCAATTTATTTTATGCATTCCAATGTTGAAAGTCCTTAAGTTGATGCATTCCGATGTTGTGCAGGCACTACTTGAAAATTAAAGTTGGAAAAGCTTTTATGAATAGATCTACCGAGTTATCATTTAAACTAATTTTACACATATCAATATTACCTTTCTTTAGAAGTTCATGTGTAAAAGAACTTTGGTGAAATGTGTTTTGCTCTATCACCTTTTATATAGCCACTTTTGATTTGCGTAATGCATGTTGGCTTATCCTCATGCATGTTTGCTTTTTACTCTTTTCTTGCGGTACTTGGAAACCTGTTGTGCACTGGCCATCATACCATGGCATCTTTTCTATTTTTTTCAAGAAGGCCTAAATTTGCTCTTAGATGTAAAGCATTTAGCTCAAAGTTGACATTGGTAGTTTAAATGTTATGAATGCCTATCTCTATTAGATTACAGTTTTTACTTTATAAACTAGGCTGAAGGGTATAGCTCTGATTGCTTGTGTTCCTGTAGTTTTGATCGAACATAAAACTTTTTGTATTTCATTTACCTTGGCTCCATTAGCATCATCTAATTTTTGCTTTAGTGGTTGGAGTATATTTTTATTCATGGACTCGACTTGCCTATTAGATTATGGATGGGTAATCGAACTTTGCACTAAACTGATATGAAACTTTTCACAAAACTTTTTTGGCTTGTCAACCAACAGTTGCTTCCTATTATCTGCTATGATGATGTTTGGAATTCTAAATTAGTAGACAATGAGCCTATATATAAAACTCTTCATAGGTTTGGTTGTAATCATGATGACAAGTTCAGCTTTCACCCATTTGGTAAATAGTGGCAGCATACTATCAAGAACTTTTGCTATGATTTTTCTAGTGAAAACGGGCCTAATATGTTGAAGCCCCATATACACAAAAAGACCATGGGATGAATATATATTTTAGTGCTTCTGCAAGTTACTTGGGTACCTTGGCAAACTGCTGGCACTTATCGTATCTCTTGACCAGGTTTGTAGCATCTTTTCTTATGGTTGTCCAAAAAAATCCTTATTTAAGGGCTTTCTATGCTAACACCTTACCCTCATATGGTTGCCGCAAACCCTTTCATGGATCTCTCGCAAGACATTATCCGCTTCTTCTAGAGCTAGGCACTTTAGTAAAAGATAAGTGTAAGATTTATTACATAGGCTACCATTAATGATGGCATACCTAGTAACTTTTTTTCATTCTTTTTTTTTTTTGCATTGAGTCATCAAGCATGACATTGTCCTTGATAAATACAATAAAGTTTTTGTGAACACTTGTGTTTATCTCATAAATGTTGTCAATTGTACCCAGACGATCCCCCCATGGATCTGTCGCAAGACATATTCCACCTCTTCTAGATCTAGGCACTTGAGTAAAAGATAAAGGAAAGATTTCTTATATCGGATACCATTAATCATGACATACCTGGTAGCTTTTTTTTTTCTCATTCATCTTTTTTGCAACGAGTCATCTAGCATGATATTATCCTGGCGAAATATAATAAAGTTTTTATGAGCATTTGTGCTCATCTCATAGATGTGTCAATCGTACCCGGACGATCTAATAAATTTGAGCAAAATCTTTCCTTTGTGGGTAACATCCAAGCTGCTTGCCATTTTTAAAATAAAATTAGCTCTACTATTTTGTTAGCAAGGAATCTACTTAAAGAATATATGATCAAAATTATGGTGAACTCTACAATAACTTTATGGTACTTGGCTAGTATCTGATCCTAGACTTCATATTCTCTGTTAATCTAATTTATCACCAACTGGAATCAATATATGCCTTCAAGTGGGTAACTGTGAGGTTTTTGCTAACTCTATCGTAAATATCAATGTTTCAGATTTTGTGGCATTATTTAAGGTTGGGAATTCAAAAGATAAGGCATACTACCACTTTTGCCCTTTGGGATCAATTAGAAGAACACCAATCCTTGACTTTTTCTTTCTTGATTACCTATTAGTGTATAGCTAGTAGCAATTTGATCATGCACTTTGGAAGACAATTTAGTGACCTTTTTTTATTCAGAAAGAGTTATGACAATCTTTTCTAGCTTATCCGCCATTGCAAAGGAAAATCCAATGACGTAGTCCACTAATGACTCTACTTTAATTACTTTTTTGGAAGTATAAGTCAATCCAAATTTTCTCAAACTCAATGCTTCACCATATCATTCTTTCAAGTGAGTCCAAGTGAGTTAACCTTTCATATGACATCCTTTAAAAGTTGGTTAGTGAGTAGGTTAATAAGGTGTGCTTAGAAGTATTAGTGTAATCTTCTTACAGCTATGACAAGTGCATAAATTAAATTTTCTATCCTTGTGTAGCTTACGTCTCCTGCTTGGAGTGCCCTGCTAACATAGTAAACAAGTCATATATCCTATTATTTTCTTTTGTTAAAACAATGATGATTGTTTCATTTCACGCATCAAGATAATGACTAAGGGGTCACCAGGCAAGGGATTCACTAGTTGATATACTGTTTTAGCTTTTCAAATGTACATGGATAGTCTTTTATCTATTTATATCTAGTGGTTGCTCTGAATAGCTTGAAAAGGGCAAACACTTATCAACAAATTTTGGGATAAAATCTGTTAGTGTGTCGTATCGTGCCCTGGGGTGGATCCTCATCGATCTATGAGTGCATATGAATTAAAATATTTTTTTGACTTGGAAATGTCTTCTTGATCAAGACTTTTCCTTTACGACATGATGAGAACAAGAAAGTATGGATTCTTGACTTGTGATACAGT
>JAQSVH010032606.1:0-10459 GCA_029448705.1 Adansonia digitata | reverse complement strand
ACCAAATTTATCAAAATTATATTAAAGATGATCAATTATCAAAAGCTACAAAATCTATTACAAGATTATAAAAAAAACAGTGGCAAAAATCATATTAAACATTACTAAATTTATATCAAAAGTTATAAAAAAAAGTTACAAAATTATATAAAAATATCAAAATTACAACAAAAATTACAAAACCAAAATTATTCCAAAGGTTAACAAAATCTTTAAAATATTATCGACAATAAATTAAAGATTATCGAATTTATACAAAGGGTTATTAAAATTATATCAAAGGAACATAATTTAGATTATATATTATCAAAATTTCATCAAAAGCTATTAAAATCATGTCAAGTCAAAATTACCATAATTATGTCTATGAGTACTAAAATTATGTCAGTGATTAAAATATATCCCAGGTTACTAAAAGTATATAAAACTTATCAAAATGATCAAATCATATTAAAAATTATCAAAACCAAAAATGGTTAAAGTAAATAACACTGGTAATCCTCAAACTTTGGGCATATATTATTTTAGTCCCTAAACTTTAGAACGTAACCATTTGATCTTAGATTTACCCGTATCATAACAAATTGATTCTTTCCATTAACTTTTTCTTCACATCTTTCATTGGCAAGTAGCTACTAACATATATCATCAGCTGCTTGCTAACACATGTCTCTCCATTTTTTCTTTGTTCTTTAGTTCTTATTGCTTTTTTTGATTTACCTTTTATTTTTTTCATAAATAACTACAAAGAAAATAAATAATATATTTTATAAGTTAAGATAATTTTTTACAAATATAATTAATTTATAAAAATATAAAATACTTATTTACTTTAATTTTATAAAAAATATTTTTAATTTTTTTGTTTCTTCCTATATTTCTTTTTTTATTTTCTCTTCTTTATGCATAAATAATAAAAAATAATAGTAATTTAAATTACATTTAAATTATTATTTTAATAAAAATAATTTATAAAAAGTATAAAGTTTTTTATTCACATTAATTTTATTAAAAAATACTTTTAAGTTTTTCATTTTTCCCTTTCATCTTTTAGTTTATCTTCTTTAAAATAAAAATAAAAATAAATAATAATTCTATATTTTCAAAAATTAAATAACTTATAAAAATAAAATATTTATGTACATTAGTTTTATAAAAAAAATTTGTTATTTTTTCATTTGTTATTTTTTCATTTCTTATCTTTCATTTCTTTCTTCCTTTTTCTTTTGTTTATAAATAAATGCGAAGTAAAATAAATAATACTTTATTTATAATTTAAATTAATTGTTAAAATTAAATAATATGTAAACTATAAAATAAAATAAAATATAAAATATTTTGTTTACATTGCTTTTATAAGAGGAAAGAGAATGGAAAGAAAAAGAAAGAAAGAAACGGAAAGTAAAAAGAAATTATATAATTTTAATTAATGAATGTAAATAAGTGTTTGTTACTTTATAAATTATTTTACTTTTACAAAATTAATTTATTTATAAAAAGAACAAAGAAATATAGAAGAAAGAAGAAAAAATAAAAGTAAAATATCTTTATGAAATTAATGTAAATAAATATATTTTTAAAAATTATATGTTAAAAATTTAATTTAAATTATTATATAAATTAGTATTTATTTTTTGTATTTATTTATAGGAAAAATAAGAAAAATAAAAAATAATTTTATAAAATTAATGCAAATAAATATTTTTATAATTATTTTTAAATAAACAAGAGTTAAAATAACAATTGGCCCCTATACTATAACTTGATTCACAGTTTGGTACCTAAATAAAAGAGATTCTCATTTTGGTATCTAAACTTTGCTTCTGTTAGATATGCTAGTCTAAGGCTTTAACGGTGCTAATGTGGAATTTTCTCTGAAAAATAGAATCACAATACATGGCATTGCTGACATAGCAATATCACATCAAAAATTTTGAAATTTATATTTAAAAGTAAAAAAAATTATTAATGAGGATGTGATATTACTAACATGTTAGCAATGCCACGTGTTATGATTCATTGGTTAGAGAAAATGCCATGTCAACATTGTTAAGCCGTGAACTAATACGTGTGACTGAAGCAATGGTTAGGTACTAACGGTCCATTTATTTCATGAAAAATAACTTCTAGAAAAAGTTTTTTGCATTTTCTAGTGTTAGTTTCGAAGAAAATAGATCGATCAACAAAAAATAAGACATTTTTCTTAAAAAATGACCTCTCTTTTTCAAAAGCGAAAGACATTTTCGGGAAACGAACTTCTTATTTAGTAACATAATTTTTATATTAAAACTTAACTCAAGCCAAATATTATTATTACTGACAAAAATATTTAATATTTAATATAATTTTTAATATTTATATTTTCAATATTATTAAAAATGCTTATTTATATTTTTGTAATTTACTATTTTATAATAATAATAATTATTAATATATGTATTATTTTAATAAAAATATTATTTTAATAACAAATTGTAACATTATCAATATTTTAAATTTAAAATAGTATTTGAATATTTTATTCAAAAATGTTATTATATGACTATTTTAATAATAAATTTATATAAATTATACTTTATAAATATTTAATAATAAATTTTTCAATATAAAAATTAATATTTTAATAGTATAGATATATTAATAGAAATAACATTTTAATGATTATTATATTTTAAAAATTTATATAATTACCTTTTTACTAATAAAGAGTATTATTTTATGTATTTAATATTAATATAATATTTTATTGTTAAATAATATTATTAAAATATTACTATTTGAATATTAAAAATTAATATTTTAATGATAAATAGTTTTAATATTTTAATATTAATATCAATAATATAAATAATATTTAAATAATAATTATAATATTTAAAAATATTTATATAATTAATGTTTTAATAATAAAAAGCATTATTTTAAGTATTTAATATTAATATAATATTTTAGTATTAAATATTATGATTGCAATATTACTATTTGAAATATTAATATTTTAAAAATAAGTAGTTTTTAATATTTCAATAATTAATAATTTAATATTTATGTCAATATTGCTATTTGAAAAAAATAAGATTTTTCAAAAAATAACCAAATAATATAAAACATTTTTCATTGAGTAATCCAAATATAAAAAAATCTCTGTTTTTTCAAAAAAATCTTTACATTTTCCAAAAATAACATTTTTTGTAAGTTATTTTTAGTGGAACAAGTAGTCTGTAAATTGTGAGTTTTTTCTTCAGGTGTCAAATTATGAATTGGGTTATAATACGGGGGCTAAATGGTATACTAACCTAATAAATAACTAATTTAATTTGTAACATAAATTATTTCTTGTATTTATTTACAAAAAAAATAGAAAAAGAATAAAGGAACAATGAAAAGGAAAAAGAAAGAGACACATGTTACAACCACCCGATGGCACAAGTGGTAATTAAAGAGCTAACAGAAGGTTCCAATTTGTTACAATACTTGTAATCAGGACTAAATTGTTACATTTTGAAATTAAGGACCAAAATAATATATGACTCATAGTTTTAGGATTATAGGTGCTATTTACACAAAAGATAAATAAAATCATATGGAAGGTTAGGTGTTCATAGGCCTCATTATTTGTTCAAACTCAAAGGTCGACCTAACATTTGAGAGGATTTAAACAAAACTATTAAGTCAAGAAAATGTGTTTGAACAAAAAAAGAGACTTGTTTAGAAAACGGGTTAGCCTTGGCTTCATCATTCAAGATTCAAGCCAACCTGACTTGTTTTTAGTTACATAATATATATTAATTTTATCATATAAAAAATACATAAAAAATATATTAAGTTATTTATATTTTAAAACTTCATAAAAAATTATTAAATTATTAAAAATTAAATTTAAAAATATATATTTTAAAAAAATTAAAAAATATATAATATAAACAGACTTAAAGAGGTTCGAACTACTCATTTACAAATATTGAGGGCTTAGATAAAATTGAAGGTTTATATTTTGGACCTAACTTTAGTAAACATAGATAATGTTGCTACTTACTATACTTAAACCCGACTTAACCTATAAACCGTTGTATTTACTATATAGATAGTGTTAATCCATGGTTATCGATTCTCTCACATAATCAAAATTATTAACCCAAGAACATTGGGCATTCAAGGGTTTGGCTTAATTCACATTTGCTAAATATGTTCTTTCAGCCAATTTTTGGATTATATTTGGACTTATCAACAGTAACATAAATTTTAATATTTATAAAATACATCCATAAAGTATTGAAAACAGACATTGAGGTTCACGCGCAACAACATAAATATATATATATATATATATATATATAAAATAGCATGCGATGCTATTACGCATGCTATTATAATGAAGTTTAGGTTAAGCAGTAGGTTAGAAAGCTAGCATTGCTATGCCGCGAAGGCAATCTTTTGCATCAACATCTCTCTGCATCCTAATGTACCCTTCTTCACCCCAGCTACTGCCCCAAGAGTTCTTCACCAACCAATACCTAGTTCCATTATCATCCACTCCATAAACAACAGCACTAACTCCATGGTGCAAGTGGGTACCACAATCTCCCATAAATACACCACTTGAGTAGAATTCTAACTCGAAGCCCCCGGCGAAACTGGTTGGTTTGCAATCGCCTTCTTTAATGCATCTTCACTATTGGCTGGCATATCTTCAAATCCATTAATCTTGGCCCCGTGGTTGGCTTCCTTGTTGGTATTGCACCCTTTAACTCCCTTGTAGGGGTAATTCGATTCAGTTGTTAGGCCTTTGTTATTTTGGATGAATTGGAAAGCATCGTCCATTAAACCACCTTGACCTTGATCCTCACCTTTGGTGTCCCAGTCAAGCAACTCTTGCTCAGAAAAGGAAATTAGCTTACCTGTTGTTAGTTTAGTAAACCCCCTCCGTGGCTGCTACTGCCGAAAACGCCCAACAACATCTTGCATTTCAACATTACATCAACGATTATAACATAAAACCTAGAGCCACGCTAATTTTTCTTATTACAAGGAATTTTAACTTACCACATAGGCCTTGGTCCTAGATAAGCATTTTCACATTTCAAAGTTAAAGCCTCGTTGGAACACATAGAGCCCTTGAACCTATTTCGAGAAGCAATGAACTCTTCATTTGTAAGGTATGCAAATTGATTGACACCGAGCATATAAGGTATGGAGGAAATTTTGAAATATTTAGATTTGAGGTTCAAGTCTAATCAAATATGTGTTTTGTCCGATTATTAAAAGTGTTATGGACTTAACTGAACTAAATCGGATATAGATAGTGAAAAATTTTGTTTATCCAACATTTAATCTATCGAATCAAGAAAAACCATTTAACCATTTAAAATATTAAAAATATTTTAAAATTTTAATTAATAAAATTGACTTGGTATCTCTTTACAAGAAGAAAAATTAACCATATTTAGAGCATTAATTAAGGAAAGAATTCACATGTTGATAAATGAGAAAAAAGTTAAAAGCATGCACGATCTCTCTTCAAGTACGATCCTTGTCAGACCCAAATCGCAAGCGAACTCCGGTTCTCATGTTGCTGCTATTGTTTCCACCATAAACGAATAATGCACATTGATAACCTTACCAAAATAAGTCCCCAGAACATCTAATTCTTTATATTTGGTGAAAAATAGGCTCTCCTGAAGATAGTAAAAAAAATTATAAATATTAAAATTTAAGCTTTTAAATTTATCAGCTGACAGCATGAATAATTAAGTTAAACTCCAGGTTCCCTCCCAACATCCTATTCACATCTCTGATCACCACACCTATCCCTCCAGATTTGCTGTTAACATTATATATATTATGTGTAAATAAAGTAGGTGATATAATTGTCCGATATGTTATACACAAAAGAAAAAGAGAACAATTGGGGTAAGTAATTGATTTTAATTGACAAACTACCGGAGTTATCCCTGTGCTTTGATGCAGTTCAAAGATGCAATGGTCAAAAGGAAACAAAAAAAAAACCTATTAAATATTGTGATTAACAGAGTTGGCACATGACAAAACCTTTGACAATAAGAGATTAATTTATTATTAATCACATTATAAGATATTATAATGTATACAAATCAAAATAATAAAATACACATACTCTGATATTTAAAAAATTGCATGATAGAACTTAAGAGATTATATGTTTGAAATTAAGAACAACACATTTATTTTAAAAATTACGTATATGAATAAAAAATGATCCAATTTAATTTCAATAACTTGATAAGAGATTATTATATAATGTAATGTACCAATCATTAAGATAAAATAACAATAAATTTATCAATGATCTTTTTATGTGTCTTATTCTGCATTGCATGGAAGATGTTATAGTTTCAAAATTAAAATTAATGCATTATGTATTAAATAATAACTATAGTGATAAAATATTGTAAACAACCAATTTTATTTAGGTTCTTTAAAAGTATTGTTAAGATAACCTGATTTAAATTGTGTTTGATTGTTAAATTAATCTCGTTTGAAATTTCTCAACCTTGATCAAATATTATCTAAATTAATTTCGAGATTTGAGATCAAAATCCTTTTTCACATATAAAATTTTCCATATCCTTACAAATAATTATTTATTATCTAATTGTAGATAATAAATAGTATTAATTTATTGATTCATTTTGTACTTATTTAAAAAAATTCTCTCTTATTTATGAGAATAATAATAATAATAATAATAATAAATAATAAATTTTTTTGGTTTATTAATTAATTTTGTACTTATTTTAATTTTTTTTGCTAACAATACTGTCCAAATTAGCATTTAATTCAAAAAAATAATATCCACTTGAATCCAAGTTCACTAAATATATGAATTTATTAAATCATTTTCTAAGAAAATAAAATATAAAATTGAATAATAACTAAATATGTTAATGGATATCAGATAGAATCGGATATCTAAATATGTTATTCGATAAATAAAGTGGATTTGAAAAACGAATTCGAATATTCGATACTATTCAAAATAAGTCAAACCATATTTGAATAATGAATATCTCAAAGTTCATACCAAAATCTACTATGAATAGTAAATATGATACTCAAATATGCAATACCCAAGTCTCAAAAACAATTAAATAATGTCGGATACTAAATTTTTTACTATCCATTACTATCTCTAGTCACAAAAATTAAAAAATTCTTTGTTTACTTCGTAATAATTATTTATTATAAGCACATAAATTATGAATATTTTAGTGAGTAATCCATTTTTGTTATTTTCTCGAGAAATTGAGAAGAAGGAAAAAAAAAAAAAAAGAAGGAAAAATTACTTATAAGGGGAATGGACTTTTTCTTTTGAAAAAGGGGAATGATAGATTATACTTACATTCAAGGAAATGGAAACCTAAGGAATTGCATTTAAAGACCTTGCAATTACTTAAATGCCCTTAAGGAAAAATCCCAATTCTACACTAATTCTCAATTGAAAATATTTTATATTAAATGAAAATTACTATTTAAAAATAATAAAATTAAAAATATTATATATTAAATCTCAACTTTATTTAAAAATTAATAACAATTTAAAATATTTTATGTTAAATCCCCAATACTTTTTAAAAAGTAATAAAAAATTAAAATTTTAGATTAAATATCAAATTACTTTGAACAAAATAATAAAAAATATAAAAATTATTTTATATTAAATCATAAATTAATATTTAAAAATTAAAAATTAAAAAAATTATATTAAAAATTAATATTTAAAAATAATAAAAAATTTAAGAATATTTTGTATTAAATCTCAAATTACTTTTTTAAAATAATAAAAATTTTACAAATATCTTATATTAAATCCCAAATTAATATTTAAAAACAGTAAAAAAAATTAAAGTATTTTATATTAAATCTCAAATTACTATTTAAAAATAATAAAAAATAAAAAATATATTTTATATTAAATCTTGAATTACCTTTTAAAAATAAAATATTTAAAAATATTTTATATTAAATCTTAAATTACTATTTAAAAATGATAAAAAATTTAAAAACATATTTTATATAAACTTTGAATTACTGTTTAATAAATCATAAAAAAATTTAAATCCCAAATTACTATTTAAAAAATAAAAAATAAAAATATTTTATATTAAATCTTGAATTATTGTTTAAAAAATTAAGAAAATATTTTAGGATAAATCTCAAATTACTAAAAAATAATAAAATTAAGAAATATTTTATATATGTATTTAGTTTAATTTGATAAAAATTATTTTGTTTTATAAGTGTTGAAAATATATGTGTTGGAAAGTATGTAAAGGGGTTGGTTCCTTAGTGATGGGGTTGGTTCTCTTTGTGAAAAGGGATTGGTTTAGTTAAAGTTATATGTATATGTTGTTATAGTCATGTCATTTCAGTTATACTTTATATATATATATATATACTTTTTTATTCCAAGGAAGAACCAACTCTTAAGGGAAAAAAACACAAATCAAGAAAGAAAACCTGCTCCTCCACCAAAGAAATCAACTATTTAGGCCAAAAATATCATTTTTTTTACTATATATATACTTAGTTAAAGCCATATGTATAGCTGTTATAGTCATATGTATATTCAATTACAGTCATATGTACATATTCTTTTATTCAAAAAAATCGACTTCTCCATGAAAAGAACCAACTCTTAAGCCAAAAATACACAAATCAAGAAAAAGAATTGATCGCTCTATGAAACGAATCAAATCCTTAGGCCATTTTTACTATATCTATTTAGTTAAAGTCATATGTACATGTTGTTCTAGTCATATGTATATTCAATTAAAATCATATGTACATATTCTTTTATTTGAAAGAACCAACTTTTAGGCCAAAAAAATGCACAAATAAAGAAAGAAAACTGGCTCTTCCATGAAAAGAACCAATTATTTAGGCCAAAAATATCATTTTTACTATATGTTGATATTGTTTTTACTAAATGTATATACTGTTTTTAATGGATGTACATATTGTCTTATTTGAAGGAATTAACCCCTTTATGACAAGAACAGATTCCTGGGCTAAAAAATGCATAAATTAAGAAAAAAATTGACCCTAAGATTCAATGAATTGACTAATGACAAAAGAGAACTGAGCCTTTCATATTTAAAGCAAAATAAATTAGTGCATTTTTTATTAGGAACTAACCTCTAAATAGAATGAATTGCTCATAAATAAACGAATTGACTCCTTATGAAGTCAATTCTTTTTCTTAGAGAGTCGGCTCTACCGAGAGCCATTCTTTTCTTATAGTAATCAATTCATCTTATTTCAATCACCACCCTCCATACCAAACCTTCCAAATATCTAGTTTGTATTAGAAATTGCCTAAAGATCTAATATTTATAATTATTGATTAATAACAACTGAGTTTTAAATAGCTATAAAATTCCATTACAAAAGTAAAACTCAAGTTAAAAAATCCATTTAGTAAAAGTACTAAAAATATGTTACCTTAAGTTCTATAACAATTTTAGTGTCAGAAATACATGAGAAATACTTTAGCCATATAGTTGACTATGATGGTGGTGGAGAATGTGAACTTAACTATCGACTAAACATATGGACTCCTGATAAGTTGTATCATAAACCTGTGTTAACCATATGATCAAGATCTTAGTTCTTGGACGAGGCATGTAACTTTATAAATAGAAGTAAAAAAAAATAAATCTCATTAATATAGTTGTAAATAAAGCTAAATGAATATATGAAGTTATGGACAAATTGGAATTAACAGATATGTTTTATTTGCTTTTGAAAACAAACATTAACACTATGTATATATGATATTAACACCATGTATATATCAATCAAAATAATAACATAATTTACATATCATTATAATATTATGTACATAGCTACATATCACAATAACAAAGGAAACCAACCCCTTCACTAAGAGAGCTAATCCTTTCAAGAAAATATTCCCATATTTATGAACATAAAAAGTTTAACATTATGTAAATATAACACAATTATATATACATTCTACATAGTATATTTACATTTTAACATAAGTGATGAAATTCTCTCTAAATTTCAATTAATTAAATTCTTATGTATGTTCAAAACCTAAAATTAAATAAGAGAGCCAACCCCTTCACTAAAGGAACCGATTTCTTCACTAAAGGAGCCAACCCTTTCAAGAAAATATGCCCACTTATATGTACATTTAAGTATAACAATATCTAAATATGTAAATAAACATATATATTATGGAAGCATAATGTACATGCTTAATGCGAACCTTAGGATGAAAACACAACCTAAAACCCGATTGGATGGAATTATAACCCTAGGATTGTCTTCAAAGTCAAGCAAAGAGAACTTGACCCTAATCAAACCTGCTGATTAGGACCAAAGTTATAATAATTTTGATTGCCACAAGTTACCCTGATAAGATCAAATGGAGTTCTTGTTTAAAGAACAAAGA
>JAQSVH010032566.1:0-10461 GCA_029448705.1 Adansonia digitata | reverse complement strand
ATGATCGAATAGATTTCTCACCATTCCTATGCCTATTAATCACAAATTGATCCCACCAAATACTAGCATAATCTGTGAACTCAATTACTGGTAGTTTAACCTTCTTCTCCTCGGAGTAATTATGATAACCAAAAATATGTTCTACCTTTCTCCCCCACTTCAAGTATAATTCAGGGTCATTTTTCCCTTGAAAGGTAGGGATTTTTATCTTAAAACTCCCCAAATTTCTATCTTGTTTTGAAACAGCCTTTTTACTCTTCCGAGAATTACTCTCATCATAATAAGCTTCCTCCTCTTCCTTCTTCTCAACCATATGTTTTCTAGAGGATCTAGGATTGGATAGGGACTTTAAATTATCTAACTTTATGTTTAAACACTTGAATTGGTCTTGGACAGCCTTCACAAACAACTTGATATCAGTTTCAGCTTTATCTCCTTCACTACTCATGTTTGAAACCTGTAAAATTTGATAGGAATAAAAGTAGATTGGTTTTCCTCACATACTCCCTTACGTGTTTACACTTGAGATTCGATACTTAACCACTCATGTTTTACTCAATTTTGGCTTTTTTCGATGATGTTCTCACCTCGCTTGCCTTTTACCACTCAATTTCTTCTTACGAGCCTTTTAAAAAGAACTTTACAAATGATCTTACCAAAACAGCAAGCAAAAATAAAGTTATAATAACTTTGATTGATCAGATCAACAAGGAAGTGAAATCAACAAGAATTATAAAATGAAACAAAATCAGCAAGAAATATCAAGGGAAAAGAAATCAATGAAGAAGAACAAAGAGTTCTTTGTATGATATGAATACAAAGATCTAATAATAATCTCTTTTTTTTTGCTTTCTTTTTTTTTGTTTTCTTTTTTTTCTTCTCTATTTTTTTTTGGTTTTCTTTTTTCTTTGCTTTCTCTTTTTTTCTTTTTTTTTTTGCTTTCTCTTTTTTTTGGATGGTCGAAGCACAAACTATAATAGAAAAAAAAATTGAAATTACTAGATTAAAAGATAAATTACACCTGACTTTCAAGAACCAAAGCTCTAATACCAAATAATGCGAACCTTAGGATGAAAACACAAATTCAAACCCGATTGGTTGGAATTAGAACCCTAGGATCATCTTCAAAGTCAAGAAAAGAGAACTTGACCCCAATCAAACCTGCTGATTAGAACCAAAGTTATAATAATTTTGATCTCCACAAGTTACCCTGATAAGATCAAATGGAGTTCTTGTTTAAAGAACAAAGAAGAAGTTCTCACAAAGTGAACAAACTCTCAAGTATTTTTTTATATTCCAAATCTGCTGAATTACATGAATAAGACTCCTTTATATAGGCCACATATTCGTAGAGCCCTAACTGAACAAGGAAATCCTAATTTGATTAAGACTTATCTAAACAACTTAAAATCCAAAACACAATCCTAATCAATAAAGATAAAGTCTATTCCTTATCATAATATAATTAGGAATTATCTAAATAAATTAAAACATGAAAAGTACATTAAATCAAAAAATTTGAAATCCTAATCTATAGGCCAATTAAAACATGGAAATTGGGCTCCATTCATCTTGGACATGTGAATTGGGCTCCAAGCTTTATTCATCTTTTCTTTTTAGCCTGAACATAATGTAGAAAAAGTGATCAATCTTGGCAATGCATCTGATTCATTTTAAACAGCCTTCTTTGCTTGCATTTCCCTGATTAGTCCTTACAAAGCTTGCTCCATGCGTTTAGTCTTTGCCCTAGTCATTGGACCTCTAATTCCATGCAAAGGATCATAAGAATGGTTGGAAATAGGTGTTTCTGCTAGTTGATCTCCATCAAAAATGCTAGAAAGAAAGCTCTTCTTGTAAATCCAAAGCATCAATATCGTGTATCCCAATGTGGAGAACATCAGTGTTGTGCCAATAACAAATAGAATAGTTGTTATTATGAGTATCCAAGTTTGTCTCACTTCGCAGATGAACTTTGACTATAAGGAAAATGGTGGAAAGAAAGCTTTTCTTGCAAATCCAAAGCATCAATATCATGTATCCCAATGTGCGGAACATGATTGTCATGCCAACAACAAAAAGAATAGTTATTATTATGAGTATCTAAGTTTGTCTCATTTCACAGAAGAACTTTGATTATAAGGAAAATGGTGGAAAGAAAGCTTTTCCTGCAAATCCAAAGCATCAATATCTTTGTATCCCATTATGGAGAACATGATTTCAATGCCAATAACAAAATGAATGGAGATTGTTATGGGTATCCAAGTTTGTCTCGTTTCATGGATGTACTTTGATTATAAGGAAAATGGTGGAAAGATAGCTTTCCTTGCAAATCCAAACCAGCAGTATCGTGTATCGCAATGTGCAAAACATGATTGTCATGCCAATAACAAAAAGAATAGAGATTGTTATGAGTATCCAAGTTTGTCTCATTTCATGGATAAATGTTGACTATAAGGAAAATGGTGGAAAAAAGGCTTTTCTTGCAAATCCAAAGCATCACTATCGTGTATCCCAATGTGGAGAACATGATTGTCATGCCAATAATAAAAAGAATCGAGATTATTATGGGTATCCAAGTTTGTCTCCTTTCTCATATGAAATTTGATTATAAGGAAAATGGCAAAAAGAAAAGCTTTTCTTGCAAAGCCAAAGCATCAATATCTTGCATCGCATTATGGAGAACATAATTGCAATGCCAATAACAAAAAGAATGGAGATTGTTATAGGTAACCAAGTTTATCTTATTTCATGGATGAATTTTGATTATAAGGAAAATGCTGGAAAGAAAGCTCTTCTTACAAATCCAAAGCATCAATATCGTGTATCCCAATGTGGAGAACATCATTGTCGTGCCAATAACAAAAAGAATAGATATTATTATGAGCATCCAAGTTTGTTTCACTTCACGGATAAACTTTGACTACAAGGAAAACGGTGGAAAGAAAGCTTTTCTTGTGAATTCAAAGCATCAATATCGCATATCCTAATGTGAAGAACATTATTATCGTGTTAATAAGAAAAAGAATAGATATTGTTTTGAGTATCTAAGTTTGTCTCATTTCACTGATGAACTCTGCTTATAAGGAAAATGGTGGAAGGAAGCTTTTATTCCTAATCGAAAGCATCAATATCGTGCATCCCAATGCGAAGAACATGATTGCCATGCCAATAACAAAATGAATGGAGGTTATTATGAGTATCCAAGTTTATCTCATTTCATGGATGAACTTTGGTTAAAAGAAAAATGGTGGAAAGAAAGCTTTTCTTACAGATCCTAAGCATCAATAATCTGTATCCCAATGTGTAGAACATGATTGTCATGCGAATAACAAAAAGAATGTTGATTATTATGAATATCCAAGTTTGTCCTATTTCATAGATGAACTTTGACTACGAGGAACATGTTGGAAAGAAAGCTCTTCTTGAAAATTCAAAGCATCAATATCATGTATCCCAATGTGGCAAACATTATTGTCGTGCCAAGAACAAAAAGAATGGATATTATTATGAGTACCCAAGTTTGTCTCACTTCACAGATAAACTTTGACTACAAGGAAACTGGTGGAAAGAAAGCTTTTCTTGCAAATCCAAAATTTCATTATCGTGCAACCCAATGTTAAGAACATGATTGCCATGCCAATAACAAAATGAATGGAGATTATTATGAGTACCCAAGTTTATCTCATTTCATGGATGAACTTTAATTATAACAAAAATGGTGGAAAGAAAGCTCTTCTTGCAAATCCAAAGCATTAATATCACATATCCCAATATGGAAAACAATATTGTCGTGCCAATAACAAAAAGAATAGATGTTATTATGAGTATCCAAGTTTGTCTGACATCACGGATAACTTTGACTACAAGGAAAATGGTGGAAAAAAAGCTTTTCTTGCAGATCCAAAGCATCAATATCGTGTATCCTAATGTGGAGAACATTACTGTCATGCCAAAAACAAAAAGAATAGATATTATTTTGAGTATCTAAGTTTGTCTCATTTCACTGATGAACTTTGATTATAAGGAAAATGGTGGAAAGAAAGCTTTTCTTGCAAAACCAAAGCATCAATATTGTGTATCCTAATGCGAAGAACATTGTTCTCATGCCAAGAACAAAAAGAATGGAGTTTGTTATGTGCATGTAAGTTTGTCTCATTTCACGGATGAACTTTGATTATGAGGAAAATGCTGGAAAGAAAGCTCTTCTTGTAAATCCAAAGCATCAATATCATGCATCCTAATGTGAAGAACATGATTGCCATGCCAATAACAAAATGAATGGAGATTATTATGCGTATCTAAGTTTGTCTCATTTCATGGATAAACTTCGATTATAAGGAAAATGGTGGAACGAAAGCTTTTCTTGCAGATCTAAAGCATCAATGACCAGTATCCCAATGTGTAGAACATGATTGTCATGCCAATAACAAAAGAAATAGAGATTATTATGAATATCCAAGTTTGTCTCATTTCACAGATGAACTTTGACTACAAGGAAAATGCTGGAAAGAAAGCTCTTCTTGCAAATCCGAAGCATCAATATCGTGTATACCAAAGCAGAGAACATTATTGTTGTGCCAGGAACAAAAAGAATGGATATTATTATGAGTATCCAAGTTTCTCTCACTTCATGGATGAACTTTGATTACAAGGAAAATGGTGGAAAGAAGGCTTTGCTTGCAAATCCAAAGCATCAATATCGCGTAACCTAATGTGGAGAACATTCTTGTCGTGCCAAAAACAAAAAGAATAGATATTATTATGAGTATCCAAGTTTGTCTCACTTCATAGATGAACTTTGACTATAAGGAAAATGGTGGAAAGAAAGATTTTCTTACAGCGCCAAAGCCTCAATATCATGTATCCCAACATGGAGAACATGATTTTCAAGCCAACAACAAAAAGAACGGAGATTGTTTTGAGTATCCAAGTTTGTCTCATTTCATGGATGAACTTTGATTATAAGGAAAATGGTGGAAAAAAAGCTTTGCTTGCAAATCCAAAGCATCAATATCGCGTATCCTAAAGCGAAGAACATTATTCTCGTGCCAATAACAAAAAGAATACAAATTATTTTGAGTATCCAAGTTTGTCTCATTTCACGAATGAATTTCATTTAAAAGGAAAATGGTCAAAAGAAAGCATTTCTTGCAAATCCAAAGCATCAATATCGCGTATCCTAACATGGAGAACATTACTGTCATGCCGAAACAAAAAGAATACATATTCTTTTGAGTATCTAAGTTTGTCTCATTTCACGGATAAACTTTGTTTATAAGGAAAATGGTGGAAAGAAAGCTTTTCTTGCAAATCCAAAGCATCAATATCGTGCATCCCAATGTGAAGAACATGATTGCCATGCCAATAACAAAATGAATGGAGATTGTTATCAGAATCTAAGTTTGTCTCATTTCATGGATGAACATTGATTATAAGGAAAATGGTGGAAAAAAAGCCTTTATTGTAGATCTAGAGCATCAATAACCTATATCCTAATGTGTAGAACATGATTGTCGCGCCAATAACAAAAAGAATGGAGATTATTATGAATATCCAAGTCTGTCTCATTTCACAGATGAACTTTGACCACAAGGAAAATGCTGGAAAGAAAGCTCTTCTTGTAAATCCAAAGCATCAATATCGTGTATCCCAATGTGGAGAACATTATTGTCATGCCAAGAACGAAAAGAATGGATATTATTATGAGTATCCAAGTTTGTCTCACTTCACGGATGAACTTTGACTATAAGGAAAATGGTGGAAAGAAAGCTTTTCTTACAAATCCAAAGTGTCAATAATGTGCATCCCAATGTGAAGAACATGATTGCCATGCCAATAACAAAATGAATGGAGATTATTATGCGTATCCAAGTTTGTCTCATTTGAAGGATAAATTTTGATTATAAGGAAAATGGTGGAAAGAAAGCTTTTCTTGCAGATCCAAAGCATCAATAACCAGTATCCCAATGTGTAGAACATGATTGTCATGCCAAAAACAAAAAGAATGGAGATTATTATGAATATCCAAGTTTGTCTCATTTCATAGATGAACTTTGACTACAAGGAAAATGCTGGAAAGAAAGCTCTTTTAGGAAATCCAAAGCATCAATATCATGTATCCCAATGTGGAGAACATTATTGTCATGCCAAGAACAAAAAGAATGGATATTATTATGGGTATCCAAGTTTGTCTTATTTAATGGATGAACTTTGACTACAAGGAAAATGGTGAAAAGAAAGCTTTGCTTGCAAATCCAAAGCATCAATATCGCATATCCTAATGTGGAGTACATTATTGTCATGCCAAAAACAAAAAGAATGGAGATTGTTATGAGTGTCCAAGTTTGTCTCATTTCATAGATAAACATTGACCATAGGGAAAATAGTGGAAAAGAAAGCTTTTCCTGCAAATCTAAAGCATCAATATCATGTATCCCAATGTGTAGAACATGATTGTCATGCCAAAAACAAAAAGAATGGAGATTATTATGAATATCCAAGTTTGTCTCATTTCACAGATGAACTTTGACTACAAGGAAAATGCTGGAAAGAAAGCTCTTCTAGCAAATCCAAAGTGTCAATATCATGTATCCCAATATGGAGAACATTATTGTCATGCCAAGAACAAAAAGAATGGATATTATTATGGGTATCCAAGTTTGTCTTATTTAATGGATGAACTTTGACTACAAGGAAAATGGTGGAAGGAAAGCTTTGCTTACAAATCCAAAGAATCAATATCGCGTATCCTAATGTGGAGAACATTATTGTCATGCCAACAACAAAAAGAATGGAGATTGTTATGAGTGTCCAAGTTTGTCTCATTTCATAGATAAACATTGACCATAGGGAAAATGGTGGAAAGAAAGCTTTTCCTACAAATCCGAAGCATCAATATCATGTATCCCAATATGGAGAACAACATTGTTGTGCCAATAACAAAAAGAATGGAGATTATTATGAGTATCCAAGTTTACCTCCTGTCTCGAATGAACTTTGATTATAAGGAAAATGGTGGAAAGCTTCTATATCGTGTATCCCATTACAGAGAACATGATTGCAATGCCAATAACAAAAAGGATGGAGATTGTTATGGGTATCCAAGTTTGTCTCACTTCATGGATGAACTTTGATTATAAGGAAATTGGTGGAAAGAATGCTTTTCTTGCAAATCTAAAGCATCAATATCGTGTATCCCAATGTGGAGGACATGATTATCATGCCAATAACAAAAAGAATAAATATTATTTTGAGTATCTAAGTTTGTGTCATTTCACGGATGAACCTTGATTATAAGAAAAAAAGGTGGAAAGAAAGCTTTTCTTGCAAATCCAAAGCATCAATATCATGCATCCCAATGTGAAGAATATGATTGCCATGCCAATAACAAAATGAATGGAGATTGTTATGAGTGTCTAAGTTTGTCTCATTTCACGAATAAGCATTGACTATAAGGAAAATGGTGGAAAGAAGGCTTTTCTTGTGAATCCAAAGCATTAATATTGAGTATCTCATTGTGAGGAACATGATTGCCATGCCAATAACAAAATTAATGGAGATCATTATAAGTATCCAAGTTTGTCTCATTTCATGGATGAACTTTGATTATAAGGAAAATAGTGGAAGGAAAGCTTTTCTTGCAGATCGAAAGCATCAATAACCTGTATCCCAATGTGTAGAACATGATTGTCATGCCAAAAACGAAAAGAATGGAGATTATTATGAATATCCAAGTTTGTCTCATTTCATAGATAAACTTTGACTATAAGGAAAATGCTAGAAAGAAAGCTCTTCTTGCAAATCGAAAGCATTAATATCGTGTATCTCAATGTAGAGAACATGATTGTCATGCCAATAACAAAAAGAATAGATATTATTACGAGTATCTAAGTTTGTCTCATTTCACGAGTGAACCTTGATTATAAGGAAAATGGTGGAAAGGAAGCTTTTCCTGCAGATCCAAAGCATCAATAACCTGTATCCCAATGTATAGAACATGATTGTCATGCTAAAAGCGAAAAGAATGGAGATTATTATGAATATCCAAGTTTGTCTCATTTCACAGATGAACTTTAACTATAAGGAAAATGCTAGAAAGAAAGCTCTTCTTGCAAATCCAAAGCATCAATATCATGTATCCCAATGTGGAGAACATTATTGTTATGCCAATAACAAAAAGAATGGAGATTATCATGTCCATCCATGTTTGTCTCATTTCACAGGTGAACTTTGATTATACGAAAAATGGTGGAAAAAAAGCTTTTCCTACAAATCCAAAGCATCAATATCTTGTATCCTAATGTGGAGAACATCATTGTCGTGCCAATAACAAAAAGAATAGATATTATTATGAGTATCCAAGTTTGTCTCACTTCACAGATGAACTTTGACTACAAGGAAAATGGTGGAAAGAAAGCTTTTCTTGCAAATCCAAAGCATCAATGTCATGTATCCCAATGTGGAGAACATGATTGTCATGCCAACAACAAAAAAAATAGAGATTGTTATGAGTATCAAACTTTGTCTCATTTCACGGGTAAACATTGACTACGAGGAAAATGGTGGAAAGAAAGCTTTTCTTGCAGATCCAAAGCATCAATAACTTGTACCCCAATATGTAGAGCATGATTGTCGTGCCAATAACAAAAAAAATTAGGATTATTATAGGTATCCAAGTTTGTCTCCTTTCTCATATGAAATTTGATTATAAGGAAAATGGCATAAAGAAAAGCTTTTCTTGCAAAGCTAAAGCATCAATATCATGCATTGCATTATGGAGAACATGATTGCAATGCCAATAGCAAAAAGAATGGAGATTGTTATGGGTAACCAAGTTTATCTCATTTCATGGATGAACTTTGATTATAAGGAAAATGCTGGAAAGAAAGCTCTTCTTGCAAATCCAAAGCATCAATATTGTGTATCCCAATGTGGAGAACGTCATTATCGTGCCAATAACAAAAGGGATAGATATTATTATTAGCATCCAAGTTTGTCTCACCTCACGGATAAACTTTGACTACAAGGAAAATGGTGGAAAGAAAGCTTTTCATGCAAATTCAAAGCATCAATATCACGTATCCTAATGTGGAGAACATTATTGTCATGCCAATAACAAAAAGAATAGATATTGTTTTGAGCATCTAAGTTTGTCTTATTTCACTGATGAACTTTGTTTATAAGGAAAATGGTGGAAAGAAGCTTTTCATCCAAATCTAAAGCATCAATATTGTGCATCCCAATGCAAAGAACATGATTGCCATGCCAATAACAAAATGAGTATCCAAGTTTGCCTCATTTCATGGATGAACTTTGGTTATAAGAAAAATGGTGGAAAGAAAGCTTTTCATGCAGATCCAAAGCATCAATAACCAATATCCCAATGTGTAGAACATGATTGTCGTGCCAATAAAAAAAAGAATGGAGATTATTAAGAATATCCAAGTCTGTCTCATTTCACAGATGAACGTTGACTACAAGGAAAATGCTAGAAAGAAAGCTCTTCTTGCAAATCTGAAGCATTAATATCGTGTATCCCAATGGGGAGAACATTATTGTCGTGCCAAGAACAAAAAGAATGGATATTGTTATGAGTATCCAAGTTTGTCTCACTTCACGGATGAACTTTGACTACAAGGAAAATGGTGGAAAGAAAGCTTTTCTTGCGAATCCAAAGCATTAATATCGTGCATCCCAATGTGAAGAACATGACTGCCCTGCCAATAACAAAATGAATGGAGATTATTATGAGTATCCAAGTTTGTCTCATTTCAAGGATGAACTTTGATTATAAAGAAAATGGTGAAAAGAAAGCTCTTCTTGCAGATCCAAAGCATCAAGAACCTGTATCCCAATGTGTAGAACATGATTGTCGTGCCAATAACAAAAAGAATAAAGATTATTATGAATATACAAGTTTGTCTCATTTCACAGATGAACTTTGAGTACAAGGAAAATGCTGGAAAGAAAGCTCTTCTTGCAAATCCGAAGCATTAATATCGCATATCCCAATGTAAAGAACATTATTGTCGTGCCAAGAACAAAAAGAACGGATATTATTATGAGTATCCAAGTTTGTCTCATTTAATGGATGAATTTTGACTGTAAGGAAAATGGTGGAAAGAAAGCTTTGCTTGCAAATCCAAAGCATCAATATCGCATATCCTAATATAGAGAACATTATTGTCGTGCCAAAAACAAAAAGAATAGAGATTGTTATGAGTGTCCAAGTTTGTCCCATTTCACAGATAGACATTGACCATAGGGAAAATGGTGGAAAGAAAGCTTCTCCTACAAATCCAAAGCTTTTATATCGTGTATCCCATTACGGAGAACCTGATTGCAATGCCAATAACAAAAAGGATGGAGATTGTTATGGGTATCAAAGTTTGTCTCATTTCATAGATGAACTTTGATTATACGGAAAATGGTGGAAAGAATGCTTTTCTTGCAAATCCAAAG
>JAQSVH010032513.1:0-10465 GCA_029448705.1 Adansonia digitata | reverse complement strand
TATTACAAAAAGAAGGGAGATTATTACGACAATCAAAGTTTGTCTCATTTGACGTATGAACTTTGATTATAAGGAAAATATTGGAAAAAAAACCGTTTCCTACCATGAAAGCATTAATATTGTGTATCCCAATAAAGATGACATGATTGTAGTGGTCAATCACAAAAAATGTAGAGATTGTTATGAGAATCTAAGTTTGTTTCATCTTATGGACAAACTTTATTCCAAGGACAATGATGGAAGGGAAAGCTTTTCCTTCCAAAGCACATCAATATTGTGCATCCCATTGAGGGGAAAAATATTATAGTGCTGAATCACAAAAAAAATTAAGATTGTTACGATAATCCAAGCTTATGTTATTTGATGTACGAACTTTAACTATAAGGAAAATAGTGGAAATAAAAACTCTTCTTACCAAACCAAATAATCAATACCATGCATCTTAATGAGGAGAACATGATTGTAGTGCTCAATCACAAAAAGAGTAAAGTTTGTTACGAGAATCCGAGTTTGTCTCATCTTACGGATAAACTTTGATTATAAGAAATAGTGGGAAGAAAAGCTTTTCCTGCAAAAGCAAAGCATCAATATTATGTATCCCAATAAGGGGAATATGATTATAGTGCTAAATCATAGGAAGAATGAAGATTGTTACAAGAATCCAACCTTGCCTCATTTAACGTATGAACTTTTATTATAAGAAAAATAATGGAAAGAAAAGGTTTTCTTTCCAAATGAAGCATAAATATTACACATCCTAGTGAGGAAAACATGATTTTAGTGCCTAATCACAAAAAGATTAGAGATTAATATGGGAGTCTAAGTTTGTCATATTTGACGTACTAACTTTGATTACAAGGAAAATAGTGGCAAGAAAAGCTTTTCCTATCATAAAAGCATCAATATTCTGTATCCCAATAAGGAGAACATGATTGTAGTACTCAATCACAAAAAAGAAGAGATCTTTATGAGAATCCATGTTTGTCTTATCTTGCGGACGAACTTTATTCCAAGGAAAATGGTGGAAAGGAAAGCTTTTCTGGCCAAGCAAAGCATCAATATTGTGTATCCCAATAAGGAGAACATGATTGTAGTGCTCAATCACAAAAAAAGATGAGATCTTTATTAGAATCCATGTTTGTCTTATCTTGTGGATAAACTTTATTCTAAGGAAAATGGTGGAAAGGAAAGCTTTTCTGGCCAAAGCAAAGCATTAATATTGTGTACCCCATTGAGTGGAATAAGATTATTGTGCTGAATCACAAGAAAAATAGAGATTATTATGATAATCTAAGCTTGTCTTATTTGACATACGAAGTTTGACTACAACGAAAATAGTGGAAATAAAAGCTATTCTTACCAAACCACAGCATCAATATCATGTATACCAATTAAGAAGAACATGATTGTAATGCTTAATCACAAAAAGAGTAGAGATTATTATGAGAATCCAAGTTTGTCTTATCCTACGGACAAATTTTATTCCAAAGAAAATGGTAAAGCTTTTACTACCAAACCAATGCATTAATATTGTGCATCCCAATGATGGGAATAAAGATGACAGTGCTGAATCACAAAAAGAATAAAGATTGTTACAAGAATCCAACCTTGTCCCATTTAACATACGAGCTTTGATTATAAGGAAAATAATGGAGAAAAATAGTTTTCTTGCCAAATGAAAGCACCAATATTGCACATCCTATTGAGGTGAACATGATTTGAGTGCACCATCACAAAAAGATGGGAGATTATTACAAGAATCCAAGTTTGCCTCATTTGATGTATGAACTTTAATTATAAGGAAAATAGTAGAACGAAAAGCTTTTCCTGCTATGAAAGTATTCATATTGTGTATCCCAAAGAGGAAAACATGGTTACAGTGCTCAATCACATAAAAAGCAAAGATTATTATGCGAATCCAAGTTTGTCTTACCTTATGGACAAACTTTATTAAAGGAAAATGGTAGAAAGGAAAGCTTTTCCTGCCAAAGCAAAGCATCAATACTATGTATACCATTGAGAAGAATGGGATTAGAGTGCTAAATCACTAAAAAATGGAGATTGTTATGAGACCTTAAGCTTGTCTTATTTGATGTACAAACTTTGACTATAAAAAATAATAGTGGAAATAAAAGCTTTTCTTTCTAAACCAAAGAATCAATATCGTGCATCCTGATAAGAAGAACATAATTGTAGTGCTTAATCATAAAAAAGCAAAGATTATTATGAGAATCCAAGTTTGTCTTATCTTATGGATGAACTTTATCTAAGGAAAATGGAGGAAAGGAAAGCCTTTACTTCCAAACCAAAGCATTAACATTGTGTATCCTAATAAGTGGAAATGATTATTGTGCTGAATCATGAGAAGAATAGAGATTGTCATGAGAATCCAACCTTGTCTCATTTGACCTATGAACTTTGATTATAAGCACAATAGTGTAAAGAAATGCTTTTCTTGCCAAACAAAAGCATCAATATCGTGTATCCCAATGAGAAGAACATGATTGTAGTGCTCAATCACAAAAAAAAGTAGAGATTATTGTGAGAATCCAAGTTTATCTTATCTTATGGATGAACTTTATACCAAGGAAAATGGTGGAGAGGAAAGTTTTTAATTCCAAACCAACATGCAAATATTGTGTATTCCAATGAGGGGAATATGATTATACTACTGAATCACAAGAGGAATAGAGATTTTTAAGAGAATCCAAGCTTGTCTTAGTTGATGTACAAACTTTGAATATAACAAAAATAATGGAAATAGAAGCTCTTCTTACCAAAGCAAGGCATCAATATCATGTATCCTAATGAAGGGAACATGATTGTAGTGCTCAATCACAAAAAGACTAGAGATTGTTACGAGAATGAAAGTTTCTTTCAACTTACAGATGAACTTTATTCCAAAAAAAGGGTAAAGCTTTTATTACCAAACCAAAGCATCAATACTGTGTTTCCTAATGACGGGAATATGATTATAATGCTGAATCACAAAAAGAATGGAGATTGTTATGAGAATCCAACATTGTCTTGTTTGATATATGAACTTTGAATGTAAGGAAAATAGTGTAAAGAAATGCTTTTCTTGCCAAACAAAAGCATCAATATCGTGTTTCTTAAAGAAAAGAACATGATTGTAGTGCTCAATCACAAAAAAAGTAGAGATTATTACAAGAATCCAAGTTTGTCTCATGTTACGGATGAACTTTGATTATAGGAAAAATAGTGGAAAGAAAAGCTTTTCTCGCCAAACCAAAGCATCAATATTATGTATTCCAAAGAGGAGAGCATAATTGCAGTGCTCCATCATAAAAAGAATATAGATTATTATGAGAATCCAAGTTTGTCTTATCTTAGGGATGAACTTTATTCTAGGGAGAACGATGGAGAGGAAAGCTTTTACTTCCAAACAAAAGCATCAATAATGTGTATCCCAATGACGGGAATATGATTATAATGTTAAGTCACAAAAGAAATGGAGATTGTTAAAAGAATCCAAGCTTGTCTTATTTAATGTACAAACTTTGACTATAACAATAATAGTGGAAATAGAAGCCTTTCCTACCAAAGCAACCATCATTTTTGTGTATCCCAATAAGGAGAACATGATTATAGTGCTCAATCACAAAAAGAGTAGAAATTGTTACGAGAATAAAAGTTTCTCTCATCTTACCGACGAACTTTATTCCAAAGAAAATGGCAAAGCTTTTACTACCAAACCAAAGCATCAATATTGTGTATCCTAATGACGGGAATATGATTATAGTGTTGAATCACAAAAAGAATGGAGATTGTTACGAGAATCCAACATCGTCTCATTTGACCTACAAATTTTGAATAAGGAAAATAGTGTAAAGGAATACTTTTCTTGCTAAACAAAAGCATCAATATCGTGTTTTCTAATTAAGAGAACATGATTATGGTGCTGAATCACAAAAGGAGTAGAGATTATTACCAGAATCTAAGTTTGTCTCATCTTAGGATGAACTTTGATTATAGTGAAAATAGTGGGAGAAAAAGCTTTTCATGCTAAACCAAAGCATCAATATTATGCATCCCAATGAGAAGAACATGATTACAGCACTTAATCAGAAAAAGAGTAAAGATTTTTATGAGAATCCAAGTTTGTTTTATCTTACGGATGAACTTTATTCCAAGGAAAATGATAAAAAGGAAAGCTTTTACTTTTAAAGGAAAACATCAATATTGTGTATCCTAATTAGGGGAATATGATTATAGTGCTAAATCACAAGAAGAATGGAGATTGTTATAAGAGTCCAACCTTGTCTCATTTAACGTACAAACTTTGATTATAAGAGTAAAAATTGTTAAAAAAATCAAAGTTTGTCCCATCTTACAAATGAACTTTGATTATAAGAAAAATAGTGGGAAGAAAAGTGTTTCCTGCAAAACCAAAGCACCAATATTGTGCATCCCAATAAGGAAAACATGATCGTATTGCTTAATCAAAAAAAGAGTAGAGATTATTATAAGAATTTAAGTTTGTCTCATCTTACGAATGAACTTTATTCTCAGGAAAATGGTGGAAAGGAAAGCCTTTACAGCCAAACCAAAGCATCAATATCATGTATCCTAATGAGGGGAATAAGACTACAGTGCTAAATCACAAGAAGGATGGAGATTGTTACGAGAACCAAACCTTGACTCATTTGATGTACAAACTTTGATTATAAGGAAAATAGTTGAAAGAAAAGCTTTTCTTGCCAAACGAAAGCATCAATATCATTTATCCTAATTAGAAAGACCTAATCATAGTGCTCAATCACAAGAAGAGTAGAGATTATTATAGGAATCCAAGTTCGTCTTATCTTACGATGAGCCTTATTCCAAGGAAAATGGTAAAGCTTTTCCTACCAAACCAAAGCATCAATATGGTGTATCCCAATTGCAGGAATGAGATTATAGTGCTCAACTATAAGAGGAATGGAGATTGTTGCTAGAATCCAAGCTTGTTTCTCATTTGCTGTATGAATTGTGATTATAAGGAAAATAGTGGAAAGAAAAACTTTTCTTACCAGAAGAAAGCATCAGTATCATGTATCCCAACTAGGAGAGCATTATTTTAATGCCCTATTAGAAAAAGAATAGAGATTATTATAGGAATCAAAGTTTGTCTCATTTGACAAATGAACTTTAAGTTTAAGGAAAATGATGGAATGGAAAGCTTTCCCCTCCAAACCAAAGCATCAATATTGTGTATATCAATAAGGGGAACAAGATTGTAGTGCTAAATGACAAGAAGAATAGAGATTATTACAAGAATCCAACCTTGTCTCATTTAATGTACGAACATTAATTATAAGAAAAATGATGAAATGAAAGGCTTTTCTTGCCAAACGAAAGCATTAATATTGTGCATGCCAATTAGGAGAACATGATTTTAGTGCCCTATTAGAAAAAGAATAAAGATTATTACGCGAACCAAAGTTTCTCTCATTTAATGGATGAACTTTAACTCTAAGGAAAATAGTGGAAAGGAAAGCTTTTTCCTCTAAAGGAAAGCATTAATTTCATGTATCCTGATGAAAGGAATAAAATTATAGTGCTAAATCACAAAACGAATAGCGATTGTTACGAGAACCTAAGCTTGTCTTATTTGATGAGCAAACTTTGATTATAAGGAAATGGTTGGAAAGAAAAGTTTTTCCTGCCAAATGAAAGCATTAATATCATGTACCTCACTGTGGAGGACAATAGTAGAGATTATTACGAGAGTCCAAGCTTGTCTCATCTTGTAGACGAACTTTCTTATAAGAAAAATGTAAACCTTTTTCTACCAAACCAAAGCATTAATACTATATATCCCAATGAGGGAAATAAAATTATAGTGCTATACCATAAAAGAATGGAGATTATTACTAGAATCCAAGCTTGTCTTATTTAATGTATGAACTTTGACTATAAGGAAAATAGTGAAAATAAAAGCTTTTCTTACCAAACCAAAGAATCAATATCGTGCATCCCAATAGTGAGAACATGATTGTAGTGCTCAATCACAAAAGGAGTAGAATTATTATGAGAATTCAAGTTTGTCTTATCTTATAGATGAACTTTATTCCAAACAAAATGGTGAAAAGGAAACCTTTTACTTCTAAACCAAAGTATCAACATTGTGCATCCCGTTGAGGGTGATAAGATTATAGTGCTGAATCACAAGAAGAATGGAGATTGATATGAGAATACAACCTTGTCTTATTTAACCAACAAACTTTGATTATAATGAAAATAGTAGAAAGAAATGCTTTTCTTGCCAAACAAAGCATCAATATCCTATATCCCAATAAGAAGAATATGATTTTCATTTGACATCACAAAAAGAATGGAAATTATTATGGGAATCCAAGTTTGCCACATTTAAAGTATGAACTTTGATTATAAGGAAAATAGTGGAAAGAAAAGCTTTTCCTGCCAAACCAAAGCATTATTATTGTGCATCTCAATGAGGAGAACATGGTTGTAGTGCTCAATCACAAAAAGTGTAAAGATTATTACAAGAATTTAAGCTTGTCTCATCCTACCGATGAACTTCATTCTAAGAAAAATGGTGGAGAGGAAAGCCTATACTTCCAAACCAAAGCATCAATTTGTGTACCTTAATGAGGGTAATATGATTATAGTGCTAGATCACAAGAAGAATGGTGATGGTTACAAGAATCCAACCTTGTCTCATTTAACATATGAACTTTGATTATAAGGAAAATAATAGAAAGAAAGGCTTTTCTTGCCAAAAAAAGCATTAATATTGTGCATCCGAATGAAGAGAACATGATTTTAGTGCCCAATCACCCAATCACAGAAAGAATAGAGTTTATTATGGGAATCCAAGTTTGTCTCATTTGATATATGAACTTTTATTATAAGGAAAATAGTGGACAGAAAAGCTTTTCCTACAATGAAAGCATCAATATTATGTATCCTAATGAGGAGAACATGATTGCAGTGCTCAATCAAAGAAAGAGTAGAGATTATTATGAGAATCCAAGTTTGTCTCACCTTATGGACAAACTTTATTCCAAGGAATATGGTTAAAAGGAAAGCTTTTCCAACCAAAACAAAGCATCAATATTATATATCCTATTGAAGGGAATAAGATTATAGTGCTAAATCAAAAGAAAAAAGAAGATTATTACAAGAATCCATGCTTGTCCTATTTGATGTACGAACTTTTACTATAAGAAAAATAGTGAAAATAAAAGCTTTTCTTACCAAACCTATTAGCTTTAAAGGAGAGATCGAACCAAAAAGGAGTGAATTGGTTTTATAAAAACTTCGTAAATTTTAACTAAATTGAAAATGAAAGATAAGATAAGGAAGAGAAAAACCAACAATGGATGTATAGAGGTTTGGTCCTTTAACTCGGCACCTACGTCCTCTCTTCTTGGTACTTTCTTACTAAAGTGATTTCCATAATTCACTAAGGAAATTGCTACCTTTAAGGCTAAGGTAAACTTTATGCAACTAGCTTTTAAGGCTTAGATAGAATCTTTCAATTACTTTGAGAATTATACCCTAAACTCTTAAATACTTTTACTCACTTTCACACAGCCTTTTTTGTGAAATGAAAGAAGTGTTTTGCAAACAAATTGAACCTCTAGTAGGAAGGTGTTTGCTAGAATTTAAGTACAAGATGAATGAGATACAAATAGACTTAAAGAGTATGAATTTGATGAAAGTGAAAAATAATGAATTTGATGATTTTGAGCTTTTGTTGTTCAATGATTCAATGAAATATGTATCTCTACCTCTTCAGCTAGTTGGAACCTCCATTTATAGCTACAATTGATTCATAGACATTAGGCATTTAATATGGTGGTTATAGAGCAATTGTAGCCTTCATAGATGCTTATTTTCATTTAATCTGCACTATAGTATCGATACAACACTAATAGCATTGATACACAATCCAAAAAGATGACTATTATAACTTATTTATCAATATTGGGGTTTGAGCATCGATCCTAAGCAAGCTATATTGATACATACGAGTGTTTCAACCAAACTTAGGCTATTGCCAAGCCTTGAATCGATACAGATACCTTTGTATCAATACATATGAGTGTTTCAACCAAACCTAGGCTATTGCCAAGTCTTGTATCGTTATTCATGGGGTGAGTATTAATACTAAGTAGCCTATATCGATACATACACACTTATATTGATACATTTAAAGGTTTCATATAAACCTTGGCTACTGCCAAGCTTTATATCGATACTCATACAGTGAGTATCAATGCTAAGCAGCCTGTATTGATACATTTGAGGGGTTTTATGCTTAGTATCGATACACTTGTTCCTTGTATTGATACTAACCTTCAAAACTATCTATGAAATGATTTTTGTTGACTCAAACACATCTCAAGAATTGTTCTAAGTATAAATATGTAATTTTTGACAAATTACAAACTTAGTATTTTTAAATGCTTTTCAATTTAAACACAAATACCAAGTTGAGTGTTAATTTAACTTAAGTTGTTTGTTATATCAAAACCGAAATCAAGGTTAACAATCTCCCTTTTTTTGATATAAGAAAACTTAAGATAAATTGCTGGTGCTTGAGTTTAACAAGAAAATAACTCCCCTTGAGTAAGGCAATGGTTTTTAAAAAATTATTTTAAGTAACAAAATAAATGACTTTCCCTCAATAAATTGCCCAATATTAGAAGTTAAGCTTAAGAAATCAACTTTATGTTTAACATGTAATTTAAGTTCCAACATATGCATAATTAATTCATGGAAAGCAACATATTGCAAATTTAAGGTCTTTCTGCCTTTTTTTGTTATATCAAAATAGAATTCAAGGATAAATAGGCATAAACAAGCATAAGTTGGATAAATTAAGCAAGTAAAAGATGTTCAAGACAATGCACAACATAGAGTAGCATAGAAACTTAAAATCATAAAGGCTAATAAGTAAAGAGAAACCTTAACGATCTTAAAATGATATCCTAAAGACATAAAGTTTGACAATTTTAAGAAATGTGTCTAAGTTGACTAGATGTCATCGATCGGAGGATCCTCGGTGGGTAGAGGAGTAGGTGGAAGCGCATAAGGAAAGGCAGTGGAGAAAGCATGGAATTGCTCTATTAGATCTCAGTGACTTTGCTCAACTGTAGAGAGAGGAGCATTGATGGTGTTGAATCATCCCTCCTATGCATCAAAATGGCACATAATAAATGTAAACATCATGGGAATATCCATGGGTGCAGAAGCCGAAGGTGGAAAAGGCTCATCAGGCTCTATTTCATCATGATCATCGGGAGCAAGAGTATTCGATTGCTTAAGTGGTGGCTGTCGATGAACCTTTGGAACAAAATCACCACTTTGAATTTTATATCTGACAAGTCCCATAGATTTGTGCCCAATGTAGAGATATGTGGTTACCATAATACCGGGGTCACATGAAAGATCGAGACCTTGATTGTCGAAGTAGTAACTCAAAGCCATACCATGGAGAAGAGTATGACAACCAAGTATGCATAAAATAAGGTCTACAAATATGAAATAGATTAAATTTGGACGAGTGCCAGATTGAATCATTTGCACCACCAATAATTCGCATCACAAATCAAAGTATGTTTGGTTCTATATGGATGGAACACATGTGAAATGATAAGATGGAGTAAGCAATCAACCGGAGAAAGGAGCATGGCTTTGTTATGGGCGGTGCATAATACAGTAGGAGCCGGGGCTTCATGGATGATGCCTTCATTTAAAAAATCAAAGGTAGATGTAAGAGAAATCATGTTCACCAGGAAATCTTGTCCCAAAAGATAGGACCAAATAGCAGTGACATTATTGTGATCATCAATGACGAGAGAGGCATTGCTAAAGAAGGCATGGACAAGATTTTCATGTACCGAAACATTTAAAGAAAAGATTTTGGTCCATCAAAAAGTTTCAAAGGTCTAAAGGTAGGGATAGTTAATGGACTGGAGAAAAGGAAAATCGATGACATGACATTATCAGATGGGCATCAGGGCATAAATGGTGTTAAAATGCTCTTGAGCCTATGTATGTCAAAAGCACACGTCAAAGAAAGACTGATTTTGGGCCAGAGGTGGTTGACAAGCGAAAGAAGTGGAGGCACAGGTGACGAGACCTTGACAGTGTGCTATTTGTTTAGTTTTGGGAGCCATGGGTGCGTTTGAGGAGTTTTGTCGAATAGGTGGTGAAGGAATAGGTTAGGTGGGTAAAAGACTATTTAAGGAGTCTTTTTCGAATATGTGATGGGCGCTAAAATTGGTTTGCAATTAGTGTGATGTAAGGAGTAGATTTGTAATCAATCACTCAAGCAATGATAGGGAACAATTTAGGAATAAATATATGTTGATTTTTTTAAAGAAATTTGGACAAAAAGGATAGATTTAAAGAGGGAAGCGGTGAGGGTTAAGGTGAGGGGAATGTCAAAATCTTAATGGTTTGGATGGTAATTAGTGATTTTGAAATG
>JAQSVH010032464.1:0-10471 GCA_029448705.1 Adansonia digitata | reverse complement strand
CAATAGATGAAGAATAGCATGGACTTAATGTTTTCATAAAATTGGTCTTCCAATCTTAGGGGTAGATAAACATTTCAGCTTTGGGTTCATGGTGGAATAAGCTTATTTTTCAAAATAAAAAAAGATCCTTTTTAGTTTTAAGCCTTAATCTTGAACCTTATGTCCCCTCTAGTAACACAATCAACGAGTTATTCCCTTGTCCCAAACTACTCCGAGATTGTGGAATGAACTTGTGAAATGCATGTTACTTTCTGTCAGAGACATTCAAACGTCCTAAACCTAAGCCTATCTTTGAAAAATCAAAATATCGAACAATCCTTCATGTTTTTGCTCTGAAAACACTGTAGTTTGAACTTGAAAAATCATTTTAGACCACAAAAAATTTCTTTTGATTTTTCTAATATTTTTCCTTTACAACATATCAAATTACATTTCTATCGGTCTCTTATTTGCCCTCAGATCATCTCGGATAAGGGAGTTATGATTTTTTTTGAACCTTTGCTGTCTTAAACCCTTAGAACCAGTGTGTAACATTCTATGTGGACCATTACAGCCTATTAGATGATTTTTATGAAATTTTCATATATTTTTTTCCAAAAAATTCACAACATTTCCTTTCTGGAAAGGTATTATCCATAATCTAACGATCTCAGATAAGCTTAGAATGATTTTTCAAAATCCAACATGCCTCCAACATGCCATTTTAATCATACATGCTGCCAGTGCTGATATGAACTTAACTTCGAAAATCAATTCTACCTAGAAAGTGATTTACTAGAATTTTTGAAATATTTTTATATTAAACCTTGTTGAGTTACCTTTCCAAAGATACCTCATTCACCCCCTCAAGCTTTTGGATGTACCAAAAAAAATGCGAGAACAGAGGGGACATAATTTCGTTCCCTGTTTTCAACCTAATTTTTGAATCTCCTTTTATCGTGACATTCAGATGTCTCGAAATGTACCCGTTTAGTCTCCCTCACAACATCAACTCCTTTTGACTCGGATCAAGATTAAAATACACAAAAAAGGATTTTATATTAAAATTTTCATTAGTAGCGATAATCCAACTCCATTACTCAAAAGGGATACTTTAACCCATTTTCTTAATTAAAATTTAAATTTTCTCCTTGTTCCTAAATGTTTTCCTAACTTTAGGGATATTCTAACCCTACTACTTCGAGAAGATACTGTAATCCTATTTTTTTAAAAAAAGATACAAATTTCTTCTTTGTTTCTAAATATTTTTACGACACTATTTTAGGGGATAATCCAACCCCATTTTTACCTCAAAAATTTAAAATTTCTCTTTTCCGAATGCCTCAAAATTGTTTTGATAGAAATCATCTTTCTTCTTCAAATTACCATCGAATTCAAATCGATCTCTAAAATTATCATCTCGGTTAGTCTTAAATAATCAAAGGCAAAATTTTCTCTTTTCCGAATGCCTCAAAATTGTTTTTGATAGAAATCATCTTTCTTCCTCAAATTACCACCGAATCCAGACCGATCTCTAAAATTATCATCTCGGTTATTCTTAAATAATCAAAGGTAATTATAAGATACATTTTTATTGCCCCTCTCTTTTTATGTTCTTTTGTGTGCAATTGCTTGTTTATGATATTATTACATTTCTCATTTTTTGCCTTACTAACTTGTTTTCCTTTTATAGTGACTATTGTGCATTCATATTTAAAATTCATTTTGCACTAAAATTTATAAGACGATGTTTCATGTTGGTATCTCTCCAGTGCCTAATACGAAACATCCAATTTTTTAAATCCAATTCGAACATTGTTTTCACAAATATCCCTATGTTTCTTACATCTTTGAGGTGCATATGTGATCTAATTTTCTCTTAAAAACCTAGATTTTCATTTTTCGAAACTTTATGCATTAAAGAGGATTATATCTAAATAGAGATCAAAGTGAGACATTGTTAGTAGGTGCCAGTTTGGGGCTTTGTGGGGATGCTAGTTCTTCCCTGTGTGTAACCAACTCCCGAATCTTTGGACTTTGTAGACCTTGAAATTCATGTTTTGAGTTTCGTACCTCATAATATTATTTTCAATAGGCATTCAATCTTGCCTAGCCTAAAATGATCGGTGGTGACTCCAAGTTTATGACCACTCTGTGGTGGCTATCCAGGTGCAGTTGGATGAGTGACTCATCGATGTTCCCTATCTTCTTCATCTTATCATGCTTAATCCAAATCCCAATCAAGGGATAGCTCAAAGGCTCGACCACAACCAACTACCATTTTTTAAGTCAAGCACGCTATGCCCCTTTGATCATTCGAAGTTTTAAAGGCTAGGCATGTGACGACAGAAAAAAATCATCTAGTAGGCCGAAATGGCCTAAACAGAATGTAAATTGCTAATTCTATGGTTCTAGATAACATTGGTTTGAAAAATCATAACCCTCTTATCCAGAATAATATATGGGTAAATGAGATATCATTGGAAAGGTAATTTAATACCCTTTAAGGAGAAATATCAAAAAATTAAGAAAAATTATTTAAGGTTCAAAAATGATTTTTCAACTTAGAGGCACTATGTTGCCAGCATGAAAAAAGGGACCTTTCTAGTTTTCCTAGAACTAGACTCAAACTATGGATATTTGAATGTCTTTGATAAGAAGGGGTTTGTGATTATGGTTTTACAAGCTCATTCGCATAATCGTAGAATAGTTTGGGATGATGAAACAGTCTGTTAACCATGTCATTATTAAAGTACATTAGAAAACAATATTAAGGCACAAACACTTGGGATAAATCAAAAGAGAAATTTTATTTTTGAAAGAAATTGAATATTTAGTCTCATTTAACCTTGAATCCAAATATGAAATGCTTAGTTTTTCCTAAGATTGGTGGACCAATTAACAAAAAAAATATTAAATTCATATTAATCTCCGTTAGTTGAAGTTAACATAGATTTAACTTGAGGGGTTTTTTAGAAAATAGGTTTTGACAAGCATCAAATAAACATTCTGACAAACATGCTGTGAACTAAATATGACATTGACGACAATAAACATAGCAAACATGTTTAAACAAACAAAAATGACATTTTAGCATGAAATAGATAAAAGAATGCAAAGAAATGAGAAAAAAAAGATGCATAGATATGTTAGCTTCAAGAATGACATCAAGAATTAGGCCATGAGAGATGACATGTATATGTTTAACCAAGAAAAGCATGCTAGAATTTTCACTATAGCATTAAAAAATGATTTTAAAACAAACGTAGCTCACAAGGATAGTAAAACACGGCAGAGGGATTAGCAAAGCACTAAAAGTCCTAAGTCTACCACAACCAAGGCCATAGATGCATGAAACTCCTAAGAATAAGGTCATGGTTACATGGATTTGGCTTACTAGAATGATGACAATGCAAAAAGGCAAGTAAATGAATGGAGAAAAAGTAGAAAATATACCCAAAAGTTCGAAAACCTTATTAATGTTGAGTAAAAATGTCTCTACACTTATGGCCCACTTTCTTTGCTTTCTTTGAAATTGATTAGCAAGAAAATGTGGCTAAGAATAAGGGTTATACCAATAATAGAGAGGAGGTTTAAGAGGAAAGGCGAGTGAAATAAAAGGTTTTTAAGGGATTTTTGATGGATGGCTTAGGGAGCTAGGGAATGGGAGCATTTTAGAATGGAAGGTGGCTAAATAATGCTTTTGGAGAGTATAAGAGTGAATATCTATGTATCCTCTCAGCTAAAGCCAATATTACCTTATATGACCATGTAAATAGTAAAGATAAAATGCAAAAAGCATGGGTATTTTTAGGTTTTGGTGCATGTACCTCAAATATGGATAAAGTATTATGCTTACATATTTCCTAATTCCATTACCTTACTCATCAAAATAGTAGATCAAGGCCACTCTATGTAGTTGAGCCACGAAAAGGTACCAAAGTGCCCTCTAACAAAATGCACTAAGTCATGAAAATGTCCCTTGTCACCTCAAAAATTCAATTGATCCAATCATAAGTCCACTACTAAACCTTTGGATGAATTTGGATGATTTTTGGTGCCAAAAATAATGTCCAATTCAAGTTTTGATGTAATGGCACAAAGGGATGAAAAACTTACAAAATTGGGCCATTTTGCCTATGTATATTAATACAATGCATTATGTGTTGATAAATGGGAACAAATTTTGCCCAAATGTATCGATACATTATAGAACATATCGATAGATTGAGGATATACCAACTTATGTATCAATACATTTTGGCCAAAAATCATGACTGTAGACACCTTATTTAGTTCGATCAAATTTTTGGCATCTCAGGACAAAATTGAAAGATAATAGAATTAAAAAATAAAACAAAAAAAAAGAATAGGAATGACTGCTAAGTGCCATGTCACCAAGCACTATTAGGCAACACGGTGCTTGGCGAAAAATTTTGTTTGGGAAAGTCCAAAATGCTATAGGTTGTATTAAAGAAAATTGTAAAAATGAGGCATTAAAGGTCATTATTTGGGGTGTCACCAAAGTCATTCAAATATGCATGGGTCATTTTCCCACTTTTTAGACCAAAGTGTGATATTCAAAGAGCTAAGGTGCATGCAAGTTACATGGGTTCATAAGTATTGATACAAAGCTTTCACGAAGCCAGTATCGATACAAAAGATTGTGGTATCAATTCCTAAGATGGGGTATCAATACTTAGAATGTTTGTATCGGTACAGGCCTTAGCAATAGCTAAAGTTGAGATTTTTTGCAAAATGTATCTATACAAATCCATGAAATATTGATGCAAGGCTCTAAGTCTGAAGACTAGAAACAATTTTTTGTTCTTGGTATAAGACACTATATTATATCAATACTCATGGGTTAAAATTGCCTTGTGTATCAATACACCAAGGTATTTTTGCCTAGTTTAAGCTATTTTTAGCCTTTGCTCCATTAATCAGGAAATCTGATTCAAACTTGGTTTTTTGCCAAAAATCACCAGAATTCATATCAAGCTTCGGCTTTTTGCTTATAATTTTTTAGGCCCAAATAGCCAATGATAAGGGACATTTTCATGAAATATATAGTTTGGCAAAGGGCAAGCTTGGCTTTTCTCAAATTACAGACTGTTACAGTCTTTCTGCACTATTACTTTACATGGCAGAACTAATGGAAATAAGATTAGCTAAGCATAGTACCTAGAGTTATCTCTTAGTACATGAGGGAAATTCCTACAATGCATTTAATTTTGGCTTAGAAACATTATTGAGCATACTCCAATCTTGGCTCAACATAAAAGAAGCGTGCAGAGAGACATTTGTTATCTTGGTCCCAACCATCTCTAAAAAAAAAATCTACAACAACCTCCAAACCCAAAAACACTTCCACAAACACTATTCCATTGCCCTCCATTCCTCAACCAAAAACTTCATTCTTGTATCTCCTCTAAACTCCTACTAAAAAAACATCCAAAAACATAACCTTTCACACACTTTCATCGTTAAAACCCCTCTTCATCCAATTATAACCAAATAAACTTATTCTTTTAATCCTTTTCTTAATAAACAATAGCAAAGAGAGGGAAAAAAACTAAGTTTAGAGTCACTACTCCAGGTAAAACGAAAAGTTCAAGGCTTATAAGTATATTTCTCTACCTTGCTTCATTTATTTTTTGTATTTTACATCATTTTAGTGAGCTATTCATGGTGCCTGAGCATCCTAGGACACTCATGCATTATATGGCCTTGATTGTGGTAGTTTTAAGGCCTTAATGGTCTTTTTGATGTCTTAATGGTGTTTACGTGACTAAACATGCTTCTAATCATTTTTGCCATCAAAACAGCCTTTGTCCATGTATCTTTGACATGTTTCATCCACCACTACACTCTTAGCATACGCTTGAATATTCATCCTACCATGTTTTTGCACATATTCATGTGTTTTCTTGCTTTTTGAGGAGTTTCATGTCATAAAATGTTGTCTTGGAAATTCCAACATGTTTTTTATTACTAAAATATAAAAATATCATCTCTTATAATATGATCTTTGATCTCATCTCCATGTATCTTATTTGTCATCTTTTTGCATTTTTGTCTTCTTTTTTATGTCAAAATACCATCTTTTGCTTGTTTGAATATGTTATTCATGTTCTTCATTATGCAAGTTGCATTGTGATCATAACACTTTTGTCAAAAATGTTTTTTGTATGAAAAAAATCTAATTTTCAAAACCAATCTGCAAGTTAAGGCCATTCTACCTTTAATAGATGTGGACTAGCATGGCTTTAATATTTTCACAAAGTTGGTCTTCTAATCTTGGGGACAAATTAAACATTTCAGACCTGGATTCATGGTGAAATAACTTCAATAATGTTTTGTTAAAAGTAAATTGACCTTTTTAGTTAGTGAAAAAAATAAAGCCTTAATCTTGAGCTTAACACCACCATTTGCGATATGGTCAGTGGGTTGTTCCATTGCCCTAAACTACTCTAGGATTATGGAATGAACTTGTGATGCCCATCTCATTCTTTCTATTGAGTCACTGATGTTTGGATGTTCATAACTCGAGTTTGACCTCCAAGAAACTTGAAAAATCTAACAACGCATGTTTTTGGCTCTGGCAGCACCATAGTCTGAATTTGAAAATTATTTTTGAACCACAAATGATTTTTCTATAATTTTCTAATATCTTTCCTTAAAGGGTGTTGAATAATCTTTCTAAAGGTGTTTCGTTTGCCTAAGATCGTCTAGATGAGAGAATCATTATTTTTTCAAACCTTTACTATCGAGAACCCCTAAACCAGTTTTATATCTATTTAGGCATTTTGCCATTAAATGATTTTACTAAATTATTTAAATATTTTTCCCAAAAAGTTAGCAAAATTTTCTTTCTAGAAAGTTATTATTTATAATTTAACGATTCTAGACAAGTCTAGAATGATTTTGCAAAGTCCATTATGTCATTCTTCTTATACATGCTGTTGGTGCCGAAACATGCCTAAATACAAAATCTAATTCTACCTAAAAAGTAATTTTCTAAGATTTTTGAAATATTTTTGTATTAGTCCTCATTGAGTTCATTTTCCAATGGTACCTCCCTTACCCCCTAAATCCTTTTGGGTGAACCTAAAATAAATTCGGGAAAGGATATAGAGTGATGTTGTCTCCCATTTTTGTTTAGAATTAAAATTAACTTAGCCTCCATAATCACAATCATTAAGACATTGTAAATCTCCAAAATGCATTAAATTGGCTCCCCATAACACAAGCCTTTTAGGCTTGGATCAAGGCTTAAGATAAAATTATATTTTATTCAAATCCTTGATTTTCTATTTTCAAAATACCTTTTTTTTTCCAAAATATCTTTTTTTCTTTTAAATCATCAAAATTTTCATTCTTAGGGATACTTCAACCCTATTTTCGCAAGGGGATACTCGAACCCCGTTCTCCACTAAAAGACTTGAATTTTCTCTCTCAGATTTATTCAAAATTTCTAATTATTTTCTTAAATTATCAAAATTTTCATTATTGGGGATATTACAATCCTATCTCTCTGAAGGGATACTTAAATCCCATTTTCCACTAAAAAAACTTCAACTTTCTCGTGGATTTTTTTAAGATTCCTGATTATTTTCTTAAAACATCAAAAATTTCACCTTTGAGGATACTCCAACCCCACCACTCAAAAGGGATACTCCAACCCCATCTTCTACTAAAAAACTTAATTTTTTTTTCTTATAGATTTATTTAAGATTCCTAATTACTTTCTTACAATATCAACATTTTTATCTTTGGGGATACTCCAACTTCACCTCTCCAAAGGGATATTCCAAACCCACTTTACCTAAAAATCTTAAAATTTTCTCCCTTTCGGATACCCCAGATTAAAACCCTTTTCATCCCTCAGCTTGTCATTGAATCTAGACACGTGCTAAAATTGTCATTTCGTTATTTTTTAATAATGAAAGACAATCATGAGATAAATTTTAATCTTCCCTCCATTTTACATTCTTTTGGTGTGTGATTATTTTCTGTGATATTGTTATTTTTCTTTTTCATCCTACTAATATGTTTCCTTTTGTACTGACCAGTGTACATTCATATTTAAAAATTGTTTTAAAAAATTTACAAGGTTCCATGTCAATAACATGGCAGCCTCTTCCTTTCTCAAGGGAAGAAACGCAAAAAGTTGAAAGTCATGGCATTAGCTATCTTCCTGCAATCATAGCCTTCTTGTCACATCTGAGAGCTCCTTTTGTGGTTTTCTACAATGCATGACATCGTTGTGCCACTCATCTCTAGCTTTTCCAGTGCTTAACACAAAATATCCAAGTTTTTTAAATTTAATCCGAAAATTATTTTCATCAAAAATCCCTATGCTCCTCATACATCCACAATACATAGGTGATATAAATTTTTGTAACAAAACTGGAATTTACAATTTCCACAAAAGTTCATGCATTAAAAGGGATTATATCTAAAAAATGACAAAATGGAATCGGCCGAACTGAACTAAGATATAGTTAACAGGTATCGATTTCGGGCATCGTAGGGATGCTAATCTTCCCCATGCATAACCAACTCCTAAACCCAACCAACGAATCTTTGGGCCTTATAGACCTTGAAATCAATATTTTTGAGTTTCATAACTTGGAATATTGTTTTCAATAGGCCTCCGATCATGCCTAGCCAAAATGGTCGGTGGCGACTCCAAACATATGGTTATTTTATGATAACTTTCCAAGACTAGTTGGATGAGCTATTCGTCCGACAGTCTCTGCCCTACATATTATCATGCCTAATCAAATCTTGACCAAGGAAGGACTCATAGGCTCTGACCAAATACCATATTTTTTTTAAGCGGAACATGTTCCCACTTTGGATCATCCGAAATAAGCAGGAAAACATGAGGGGGCACCTGACGGCAACAATTTTAGCTACTGTCAAGCCTTATATCGATAAAATAAGCCAATGAACTGATACATTAAGCAATGTATCACATAAAGCAATGTATAAACACATTGAACCTCTCTATCAATACAACCTATAAAATTTCACTTATTGATGATGTGTAGGCATTGTAGTGATACACAAAGACCCTATATCGATACTTGCTCATGGAAGTGCAAATTTTATGTACCTTTGGCTCTTCTAACACCTTAGCGTAACTAGATATGATGAGGACCTAATTCATGCTTGTTTAAATAGCCTCGATGATGCCTCGAATGACCAAAACATGATGATGTATCAATACATTAATGAAGTGTATCGATACAACTTCAAGAATTTCATAAAAATTAACATCTTTTTACATTTTTTTCAATACGGTCCCTAGGCATTTCAAACCTTCCCTAAAAAAATTTTTCCCTGACAACAACCAAAAGTTATCTCCATTTTTTATTTTTATTATTTTATTTTATTACCTTCCAATGAGGTCTCAAGATGTCAAAAATTCCCAAGAAGAAAAATGGGTGTATTTCATCTAAAGTCTCCGATTAGGCATGGTATGTTCAAAAGGAGCTCGGACGAAACTACTATCTACAGTTGCTTTTGAAAAATAAAAAAAAAATAAGCTAATAGACAAAATGCTATTAGATGTTAAAAAAAACAACTTGTTAATGTATTTGGAATTACCTATGTCCATATACAAATATATCATATTTTTTAGAAGTAAAGAAATAGATTATAAGTGTGAAAAGGCCTAGATCAAATGTTTAAGTAAAGGATAAACATAAAAATATGATACGAACTTATTGGTGGTTAAATTAGCATGGGATCTAAGCTAGTTTATTACTCTAAATTAAATAGAATTACTTTCCAACCACCAGTTTTCCATTATTTGATTAGTATTTCTTGCACCAAGTTGTTAAAGATCTAAGCGAGTTCCATAAAGTTGCAAGATAAAGAGAATATGAATAATATAATAAATGGTAGCAATACAAAAATTCTAAGCCAACTATTTTATAAAGAACCAATTTCATCACCTGTTTTTCTACATTTTTGTATTATTGGATCGACTTATCTCTTTTTATCTCTTATTCTCGCTTTGCTTAAGTCTTACTTAAGCATACAGCTTCCAACAACCAAGAAGGAGTGACAGAGCTTTACTTCTAAACTGCAAACCAAACTACATGAATTTCATAAATCCAAAGCTATAAAAAAAACCTAAGAATAATCAGATACAAACAGCTTCCAAAACTACACTAAATCCCACAATGAACCTCTAAATCAATACCCTATCCTTATAATCGAAACCTTAATAAAACCCCAAACATAACCTACAATCAAAACCTCAATAGCAACCCTAAATAAAAATCCAAACCGTAAAACAAAACCCCAAAATCAAAGCCTCAAAAACAACCTAAATTCATAACCATAAAATGGAAAAAATCAAATCCCTAAAATTTACCCCAATTCAAAACCTTATCCCGAATTTCAAAACCCTAATAAACCATAGTAATAGAAAACTTAATATGCAAACATATATTAATCAGTGAAAAGTGAAAAA
>JAQSVH010032453.1:0-10471 GCA_029448705.1 Adansonia digitata | reverse complement strand
CAATTATAAAAAATGAAAAAATGGTGAATTGGGGGTTAATACTAATATATATAAATCCAAAGGCTATATATTGAAGTTGCTTTGGCAACCGCATATTCTTTTTACTTTTTACTTTTTTGAGACTTTTAAAAAAAAAATTATTTTATGTATTTATATCATATTTGTGTTGTTCATTGTATAATAGAATATAAGATATTATATATTTATCATAAATTTTAACACATTAATAATTTGTTTTATATATATTATGATAATTTGTGTATTCGTTTTGTGGTCGTGTTTTTTCTGCTGTGTTCGTATTTATTTTCTCATGTGTTCATGTTATATAATTATATTATGTTCTAAATTGTCAACTCTAATTAATATAATTTAATAACTCCTAATTTTGTGTCACATGACATTTTGTTGTTATTACTTGCTCGTATCAAAATCATATTCAAGGTATTATATCTTTATAAAGATTTTGACACAATAATTCATTTTACGTAGATTTTTACACGTTTTTCTATTATAATCGTTTTTATGTTATTTTAAATGTCATGTCATGTATATGTTATTTTTCTTATATTGTGTTTATGCCGTATAATCATGTTATATTTGAAATTGTCAGGTCTAATTAATACTATTCAAATAACTCTCATTTTTGTGTCATATATCGTCATGTTCGTGTTACTTTTTCTTGTCATAATTGTATCCAGTGTATGATATTTGTATAAATTTTGACACAGTAATTCATTTTATATAAATTTTTTCACGTTTGTCTATTCGGGTTGCATTAGATAATTTTTTTAATATTATAATACATTAACATATAGAAAAACAAAATATTTTTAAATGAATTATTTGTAAAATTTTAAACTTACACCAGCACACAAATAAAAAAATTATAAAGTAATTAATAGTAAATATTAATCCTATTATCATATTATTTAAATTTTTTTTAATAAAATGTTAAAACAAAACATTCTTGAGCGAAAGTAGGCTAACATTCTAGTTTTATCAAATGGCTAGATATTAAATTCTTGTAAGAGTAACAACATTTTTATTTTATTGCTATTTAGGATCTTGTCTATTTGAAGAACATTAATCTCAGTTACTCAAAGATCTCCAGTGTCATTAACTTATTACCTGAAGTACGGTGCCTAACCAAACTGGACTTAGATGGAACTCCAATACAAGAAATACCTGCATCAGTAGGGTGTCTCCAGCAACTTAGTCGCTTATCGTTGCGGTACTGTGCGGCACTGAACGATATTCCCACCGCTATTCGTGAGTTGGATTCTCTTGAAGACCTATTGCTCTCTGGCTGCACAAGTTTGACCAAGTTTCCAGAAATTCCAGAGAACATAAAATACTTAAGTTTAGATTGTACAGCTATAGAAGAAGTGACCTCATCAATTGGCCGACTTTCTAAACTTGTTAGATTAAGCATGGCAGACTGCCCCAGTCTTAAGAGCCTTCCTTCAAGTATTTGTAAGATGAAATCTATTGAATGGCTTGATTTCCGATCATGCTCAAATTTGGAGAGCTTTCCTGAGATCTTGGAGAAGATGGAAAGGTTAAATCGTCTTGAATTAAGCAGAACGGGCATAAAGAGCATACCTTCCTCATTTGAGAATCTGATTAGCCTTAGAAGTTTGAATTTGAATGGAACAGCCATAAAAGAGTTGCCCTCCTCTATTGAAAACATAGTTGGACTTCGTGCTTTGTATTTATCTAATGCTATAAATCTTGCTAAGCTTCCCTCTACCTTCCACTTGACTTCTCTTCAACAGGTTTCTCTTTTGAACTGCCCAACTCTGACAAAATTACTAGATAACTTGGAAGACTCAAACTCAGAGGCCCTCAGCCTTCTGTCCTCGGTACGACGATTGGATCTATCACGAAACGACTTTGAGAGACTTCCCAATCTTGGGCAACTTTCTATGCTTCTAGAACTTCAAATATGTTATTGCACAAGGCTTAAGTCGTTACCGGAGCTTCCACCAAGTCTACAATTGTTGGATGCGCATGACTGCACATCCTTAGAAAGAGTTGACAATTTTCACTTTGATTGGAAAGGAATCTACTCGCTCAGATACAGCAATTGCTTCAACTTGATTCAGGATGCAAGTAATGATGATATTGTGGCAAATGCATATTATAACATCCAGCTTATGGCCACTGGATATGTGGAAAGGTTTAATCATCATCAGGTATCTCGCTATCGCTCTTTGTCTGTTGACTCTGAATGACAAACACCAAAGTTCTTTTTTTTTTTTTCTTCTCCATTAAACTTAAATATAATTAATTGTTGGATATTTTCTATAATTGGTCACCTAATTTAACATGATATCCGTGGTTTCACCTTTGAATCCTGACAATTGCATTTTCCTTTAATAGTTCTCAACTCGGTGTTTTGTTACCCGTTGGGCTGATCCATTGCACGTGAGGAACGTATTGAAACATAAATATAATAGTTAGATTTTTTTCTATCAACTTAAACTATTATTATAATTGGTGACGTTTAATACAGTAAATTACAGCTTTCATCAGAACAGGCTTCTGCGATTTTTTGTTTACCAACAAGTGAAATTCCCGCTTGGTTCGGAAACCAAAGTACTGGATCTTCAATAGTTGTCAAGCTGCCTCCGGGTTGGCAAAATAACCAGTTTTTGGGAGTTGCATTCTGCGTTGTGGTCAAATACGTTAGCTACTGGAGTGTTGTGGTTGATTGTTATCTCAAAAGCAGCGAAGGTTACGGTCAATACTTCCGTTGGGCATCATGGCGTGGCTGGGAATGGGAAGCAGAGCAACCTATTTCTGATCATTTGTTTTTGTTCTATGATTACAGCATACTTGCTCAGATCGTTGAAGAAGATGAAGGTGATTCGAGTAGACAGAACTCTTTGATTGAGGCTTTATTTCTATTCCACTTGGACAGTTACTATTGCGAAGATACAGAATTTGTCGAAGTTAAAAAATGTGGCGTCCACCTTATATATAAAAATAATAAGGGGGAATGCTCTCATAACATCTTGACCTCCAATGAAGATCAGCCAAGTCAGAGTTTAAGCATTGACAAGGAAGGAGATCTACAGTCTAGGAGTTTTGAAGAAATCTGTTCCTCTGAAATGCATTGCGATGCAGATTTTGGTGGACAGATGATAGAATATGATACCAATAGAGGCTTTAATGATGAGACTGAAGCCGGTGCAAATTTTGGAAGTTTTAACGCTGAGGACGATGACCAAGAATCAAAGGAGATAATGAAAGAATTCAATTTATGGAATTTGATTGTTCGCGTCCTTCATGTTTGCGACATTCGGAATTGCTTATGAGTCATCCTCTGGTTTCATCCAAGTGCAAAGGTAAGTGTCCCATTTTAATTAATTTTCGAGCAGGTGGATTTTTTTTTTTATGGGGGGGGCATTATTATATGAAAGAATTCAATTAATTTCACATAATTTGTTACTTCTTGTTCGTAGCAAATGGCATAAATTTACCATTGAATTCTTATTTGAGTTCCTCTACCAGAAGTTTATAATCAAAGTTAGGTGCAAAATGATGTTTCTCACAATCTTCTTGCTTGCTCTCCTTTTAACTGGAGCTCGGATTTCTGTTGGAAAAAAAAAAAAAAAATCTCTTCTACATCTTTGGTGATCTTTGATAAAATATGAACAATGAACAAAATCTTACAATATATCACTTTTGAGTCCTCAAGGACACAGGTGGAAGTTTTGATATGCTTAAGATAATTTTGTCCATTTCTTTTTGTTTATCTGAGTATTTTTGATATCTTAAGAGTATAAAAAATATATATATCTGAAAAGAAATGATATGGCTCGATGGATGCTTTGTAAGATTTGGTGAGATAATCAGAGAGTAAACAAAGAGAAAAAAAGGACAGATCAAGGAACAGATGTGGATTGATGGGTTTTGTTTGGTCAGATTTAGTGAGAAAATAAAAAAAAGGGGGGGTGTGAGTGAGGAAAATATATTAAGAAGAGTAGGGAAAAGAGGAAGCAAGCAGGGAAGGGAGGGATTTTGGATTCCGGTCACAAAAAATGAATAGAAAAAGGATTTAGAAAAGAAAAGAAAATGGTAGTTGTTATTTCCTTTCATGTTTTGGAATTAACAATACTGCCTTTCAGGAAAAAGGAGAGATGAACAAAAACAAAAGATAAAAATGCTTTGAGAGAGAGGGAATGGAAGAAAGGGACGAAAGAAGAGAAAGTATTGGAGCCTGGATGACTGCAAGAGGAAATTTCGTCATTCTTCAAATTGATCGTCATCGAATAAAGAGAGAGAAGAGCTCGAGGGGTGATGGGGCGTGGAAATGGAAATGGACTTAAATGGAGGTGGTTTGAGAGAAAGAAGGGGAGAAGAAGAAGAAGAAGAAGAAGAAGAAGAAGAAAGGAAATCAAGAGTTGTAGGCTGGACGGATGGAAGAAAAAATCTGGTCTTTCATCAAGCTGGCCGTTTCCATTGAAAAAGAGGAGTTGAAGGGGGTAATGGGCTGAAAATGAGGGAAAAAGGTTTTTTTTTTTTTTTTTTTTTCAATTCCATTATTTTCTAATTTTATTTAATTTTTTCTGTACATTTCTATGTTTTGAGTAAGTCACATTAACAACACCACTTACTGCAAACGAAGGCCCCTTCTTCACTCAATGCGAAACCCCAAACTTTTTTCACTACTAAACCTGCAAAATTTTGCAAGCCTTATGTTTCTCACTGAAACTCTGCTCCTTCACAGTCTTGTAGCACGTTTCCTTCTAGGCTTAAAAGAGGCAAACTTTCCGGCATCCCTGGGCAATCCATCCTTGCTTGATTCACTAGCATTGCTTGCTTTTCCTTTCTTTTCGAGATTTTGAGACACATCAAATGCTCTTTTTCATCATACATATCATTTTCCTTTTTTGGACATATTGACAAATTGGTAACTAACTCGTCTTGCTTGATATTGGGTTAAACTTCATGGTCCTTTGGTTTCAATTTTGGTGTAATTAGCAAGTCCTTTGTCTGCAACATTCTTGACTCAAAATTATGATGCCTTAATTATGTAAATCTGCACTTGGTGTTTATATATATATAATTTCCTTTCTTTATTTGCATATTTGTTCCTTTGTTCATTCTTGCATGTTTTTGTTTTTGACTCATGCTATTCTTTAGAGGTGATGGAAAGATGGAGGGGAGGCTTGCTGGCCTTGAAACCAATGAACAAGGCGATGGAGGCAATATTGATTAGGGTAACATCTATTTACTTCAGTTTTAAATACTCATTTGATTTCTACCAATTTTTTTCCTAATTTTCATATACTTGTATCATATAATTCTCTTCTTTATTTATTAAGATTTTTTATAGTTTTTGCTAAGATGTCAAGATTTAAATTGAAGACCTTCAATTCATACATCATCCTTAATTATACTAAAGCCAGCCGATAGGAGGTTAACCATGCATGATAATACAAAATATGAAAACATAGTATGAAACATGATAGTACGATAAATTTAAACACAATACATTTAATACACTATCGTATTCATATATAAGATGGACACGTTTAATTATTTGTGTAGTATTTATGTTTGGCAAAAGGGAAAAAAAAAAGGGGAAAAAAAAAAAGAAACATAGCACGTAAAACGAAGTACCAGATTTGATTAACCATGTAAAACTTGAGTTTGTTATGGTTTGTCAAAATAACTCTCTATTTTGACTACTTGTATTGATTGTTGAAATCTCAAGTCTGATTGTGCACCAAACAGAGATTACATATTAAGACATTTATTTCTCGTCTTTATTTATCTGTTTATTTACTACCCTTTTAACAAGTTGTCTTCTTTTTTTCTTTTTTTTTTTTGTTCCTTTTCATAAATTTTTTTGCAGATGTATTGAATGGTGAAGACGTCTGATCGAGCAGTTGCATTTTCAGGTTAGTAGCAATATTTCTTCATCAGGTTGAATTCTATATATAAAATTAAAGAATATATACCGAGTTTTTATATAAATATATAGTATTACTTAAGTATTTGATTAAGTTTAATGTCACTTATCAAGTGACATCAAAAGTAAAATTAAAAATATAAAATATGTACGCATACATATTTCATTTATTCATAAAATAAATTATCCGCTCATTACACGTAACCTTTTTGTTTTAAAACATAATTTTGAATGTTTTCTACCCACATTGTAGGTGTTTCAAAATTTAGCATAGATAATGTTCCTTACGTTTTCGGTTTAATTAGGAAGGGCAGTCGGATGCATTTGAAATTGGATCTTCTGTGGATACTTTTGATATTTAATGTTTGACATTCGAAACTCAAGAAAATCAAAGATAAATCATCATATATGATTGTTTTATACTTTGTTGGAAACTATTTTATATTCCAAGCCAACAAATCAAATAGTTTGCATGATGCTTTTGAATCTTTGCGTAAAGAACAAAATAAATCTCTTCCGACTTTTGATAGGGTAACTTAAATGAAACCAAACCGGTTCTTCGATAGATTTGGAATGTAAATATTTGTGTTTTGATATTTATCAATATAATTATAAGCTTAGCATCATTCATTTGTCTATTTAATTGTATTTATGTCATAAATTGTGTTGATATATCTTGGTTGATCAAATAGTTTTTATTACTAACAAGTACCATAAATTTCTCGAGTATGTCTCCTAATTTCATCTTTTTAAAACAATGCTTGGATAGGTTTCTTCTGCCTGAGGATAAGTAAGCTCTTCCATGCTGTACAATAAGATCCCTACAAAGAATTATGATTTTAAAAAAAAAAAAACCTTTTTTTCTTTATAATATAATTGATTTGCTATTAATATATTTGATAAAATTTTAAAAATTCACGTAAGATCCATCCATCTCGTAGCTCAAGAGATGAAATTTCTTGTTTATTGTTCAAAATGATAGCTAATATATGATGTTTGGCATATTACCTGCATAGTTATGTTCATTCTCACTGATATAGAAAAATTCGACTAATCTATGCAGTTTGAACCATGTCTATTTCTATTTTTCTTTAGCTAGCTCATGATCCACTCGAAAACTCTTCTCTTGTAATAAAACAGAAGGCAAGTAAGCATTGCGTATGCCTTTGTCATTCTATAACCCTGAATTCACTTAGGCACACGCGACCATGTCCCATAAACGTTGATGTTAGTTTCATATCATTCTCCCTTAGGAGTATAAATATTAATACATGATTATTCAGTTACCATTGATCTTAATTAGACGATTTTCATTCGTAAAGTTGTTTAACCATTGAATTTTCGACTTTTATTCAAAATAATTCTCTTATTTCATTTTGTTAAGAGTTTTTTCGAAATTTCGATTTTTTAAGGAAATTTTAAGTTTTATTTGGTGGTAACAAAAACTTTGTTGAAAACAATAATAATAATAATAATAATAATAATAATAGCATAGTATAGAAGAGTATTCAACTAGTTTTTCATTTGATTTTTGCAGAGCTCGCTACTGAAGATGCCAAATTTTTCCGTGGGCTGGTGGATACATGTAAAAAGCTTGTGGATTTTCGTAGTCAGCTGAGCATGGATTCGAGAGCTTTTTCATAAATTTGTCTTTCCACATTCTGTAATTTAACTTGATTCACGATTTGTTCCAAAAATGAAATTTCAGTTGCAAATAGATTCATGCAACAGAATTATTCTCTTATTATTATTATTATTAGGGGAAAAGGGATTCGAACAGGGTCATACATTAACCAACCGAGACAAATGCTCTTGTGCATCTAAATGAATTATTCTAGTTATGCAATGAATCAGCATGTTGTTTAGGAAAATTATATAATATGTTGTCCTATTAAAATCCATAATCCATATAATTGAAGGCGCTATGCCATATATATATTATATTTTGTTACTATCAATAAATACAATGGAATTGAAGTTTTTTTTTTATACAAAAGAACCATAATTTTTATATAAAAGACGCAACAGTGTAGAGATAAGAAAAATGTTTTAAATGCTTAAACAATTAATTAAATTAAAGTTTGAATTTATTGGATCATATTCTTTTGAAGGCATCATTTTTAACGACTCTAATCATAATTGGAATTTATTTCTCTTATGATTTGTTGCTTTCAACTTTTTTTTATTACAAGAAAAATCTGTAACCAAAGATAAAAATAAATTTGTTATATTAAATTTATTACTTATCATTTTTAAAAAATCTGTTTCGTCTTTGAAGCTTCACTGCTTTTGACAATAAATACATGTCAATCCCTTGATGGGGACAAGGTTATTCGAGGTACACGGCTTAAGAAGCAGAGCATATGAAATTTAGAACGAGCCAGATGGCATGTGCTTTATTAACATACGAAGCACTCAGAATGAATGTAACCAACTCGTCAAATCAAACAACCCAGAAAACCTTAATATTTAACTAGCAATTTGCAGCCAAATTTCATATAAGAACCTTTTAAAGTCGTTCTAGCTAATTCAATTTTCTGGTGAAATGGTTGGTCTTTGCAAGAGAAACTTCAGGAATTTAACAGATGTCCATTGGAATATTACTGCTGCTAGTGTTAGTTAGGCTTTCAGACGTACTATTCCCGGGCTGACCGGCACCGTATCTGAACTCGTGTGGAGGAACTTCTAAAGGCGGACGGGCACATACTGAAGTAGCACCAAGATTATTGAAAGTGGGAAAAGGAAGAGGAAGCGGATCATTTGCCTTTGAGAAACCGAAGTTAGAAGGATGGAGCTCCTGCAGGTGGGAAGGTAGGCAGAGCAAGATTGCTACCACGGGATGATCCAAACAGCGTTTGCTCATATTCCTGCAATTGCTGGCAGAAAGCTACAAATTACAAACGGCGAACGAAAATCAGAAGGTAATAATGCTTTTTGGACACAAAAAAGGCGAACATATAGATAAATAATAGCGACAAAATCACAAGTCTACAACCCGTAAAATCAATTTCAATCATGCCAAAAATTGCTGTACTTATTGCTCATGAATAAAGCAATTCTACCTCTACATTCTCTCTCGGATGGCAGGAAAAAGTTGATTTGTCGGACAAAAACAAAGGAACATAAGTAGCCATCCATCCCATGCAATCTAACAAATACTAATTAGAAACTAGAAACACGTTAATGATTGTTTCAGCAGCATTAGATTTTCTCCTCTTTCAAATGATACTATGTGACATTCATTTTTCCTCTTCCAAATGATATCAAGTGGCATTCATATATGGTTTTCAATCAAGCGAATGACTTTCGGTTAACTAAATTAATAACATAAAATAACTTAACAGATGATCTCCGTTCTTTTACCCACTGATAGCTCGGTGGAAGCCTCCATCCTCTTGACTTCAAGTAAGTTATTACAATAGCTGGTGACCTGTCAGAAAGACTATAATCATCCTCACAAACAATTTGTTAAGTTCATATGGACACACACACTCTCGAATCCCAAGCATTTCACTCAATATCTCTTCTCAAGAGTTGGAATCCCCCATTCCACAAATCACAAGAAAACAAAAAGTATAGACACACATATATTGAACTTTATCTCCTACGTACAAAATGACGAGGTGGCCCAAAGCTCTCTGCAGGGCAAAAATTCTGGGGTCCGACTATGTTTTTTTCCACCATAGTCTACATGCAAAATCCTATTTGGAGCATTCAAATTGGATTTTGTTCTATTTTAAAAAATAACTTAATAAATGAAAAAAAAAAAAAAAAAGAAAGGGAATAGCTCTTCGATATGGTCATGTTTTTTTGGGAGTGAATTTCGTGGATAAGAACTGAAGCAGTCAAATCAACCTATTTTTTCCTGACATGCAGTGCACAAGGACTAAAGCCTTGTCCCTCTCATTACTCTGCAGAAATGAACCAGAGGTCATAATATGCCGAGGACAATATAAAACTATGCAACATGTCAACCGGAAGGGTCTGAGGCTCTGAACTACTAAAATGCATCTGACAAACATGAATTAATTAAACATCATTTGCATAAGATCTGCAAGAAAACTCTCGGACAGCCATTTTTCACTAGTCTAACGAAGGGCATCATGATTCAAGCAGCGTGAACCACAACAAAGTTACCACGTCGAGAGAAGTGATTGAGATGTAACACAAAAAAATAGAAAGGTTTACAAAGTTGTGAATGTGCAGATCGCCTCCGGAAGTCCTCGTATTCAACAGCAGAATACACACAGTTGACCATGTCAATATAGAAATTACAGAAGCACCTAATTATGTAAATATGAAAATGAGAATTTATGCAATAGAATACAAATGCTTCTCAAGACCTAAGAAAGAGTGTGAATGTAATTGAGTGCTGCTCAGACCAACATCTAGATACTTGCATAGGCAAAAAAATTCGATGCAACGCAAAGAGTAACGCACCTAAAAATTGTATTGCATCATCAAATTGCAAAATTTTGTCATCTTGCAGGCAGTGATAGGTAAATGAATTCTTGTAGAGATTTTGACAAGCAGGTACAGTCTGCAAAG
>JAQSVH010032433.1:0-10474 GCA_029448705.1 Adansonia digitata | reverse complement strand
AATAAAGGCTGAATAGTTCAAGACATCAAGTTCACTAGTTAGCCAAGTAAATCCGATAGTTGTCGCTATGGAAGGTTTAAAGCCAAAAGCTACCTATCCTGATGTAATTAACTCTTCAAGTTATTCTCTCTCAAATTCTGAGTCAGTTTGCCATCTTATTCGGACAATTTCCATTCATGTGGGGGATTGTTCGATATCAATAAAGATAATTATGTGTATGCACGGTGCATAAATACGATATACGATTGATATTCGAGGTGAATGAGAAATTATTCTCATAATATCCACTTGAAGAGGAAAAGAATATAGTTTGGATAAGATATTTTTTATTTGAAGTCTAAATTTTAGAATTTAAATTCTGATATTATCTAGATTTTCATAATCTAATTTTAAAATTTAAAAAGGATTTTATCCTTTTTAAATTAAAATTCTGATATTATCTAGATTCTCAAAATCTAAATTTAAATTTTAAATTTTAAAAAAATTTTATTCTTCTAAATCTTATCAAATTATGTTTTAACACCTATAAATAGGTGTAAAACTGGAGAAGGAAATATACAACCCAAAAAAAAATCATCTTCCTCTCTTTTATTCCTCTAGTTATCCGAGAGAGAATTTTATCACCTTTGGTTCGTAGTGTTGCGCTTGTAAGTGCTAACAATCGCAACGTGATCAAGGAGGCCTGGGTGTGTTGCAAATACTGTCGAGCACATTGGTGGCAGGCAATAAACGTGTTAAGGTCAGAGGTTCAACCTTGACTCGATCGTGTAACATCCGACATTTCGAATTTTTTGGTAACACGTATATTTATTCCGTGATTTTTTGATTAGATTATTTAATTTGTTCCAGTATCATTTTAACCGTTTGTTCATTTTGCAGTAGCTCGAAGCTAACATTTTGTGCAACTAGTTATAGAATAAGATTTTGGCCAATTTGAATTTTCTTTGTTGAGATCTGTTTTTCAGTTTGGATTAGATGAAAAAAACAATTAATGAGAAAGCTAACATTGGGAAAAAGTTAACGAAAGTCAGAAGCGATGCTGCTATCATCCCCATTTCTTAAAAGACGTGGATTTAGTTGGTGGACGGCTTGCGAATGTGAACGACAATTCAATCGTCATCAATGATCGGCGATTGCATTTAACATAAGATGAGCGACTTTCACCAACGAAGGTTGTCGACTCTCTTCCACCCAAATGGGAAGATGTTCCTGAGATGCTCACCGCTTTCATTAGTAATTGTTACAGCGAGAAGGGTTGGCTTTATCATGTGACAAAAAATTCAGGTAAGTAGGAATATAGCACGCTATGCATGCCTATTTTTTACAATTTTATTTAAAATTTTTAATTTTAATATTGAAATTCATTATCAATTTAATATTAAAAATGATGTTTAAGTCTTACTCCATCCACATCCATAAAATCAATATAAAAGCATTTGAGACTGATTTCATTAAAAATGAATATTATGATCCTTACTCTCATTTTAAAAAATAATTAAAATAAAAGAATAATAAAAATAATAAAAAATTGTGTTTTTTTAAAATTTCTTAAACCTCAGAAAAATATTGCCTTCCATATTCGAAACACTCAAAAATATTTATTAGTGAGAAAGAATACTATAATAATGATCTCTTCTATTTACCTATAATTAAAACATAAGAAACAACAAAAAAAATGTTTAAAATGAAATAAAAAAAATGGAAGAACTAAATCTAATAAATTGGAGTAGAATGAGAAAGAAAAAAAAAAAAACAAAATTGAGATAGTAAAGAATCAAATTTATACTTCAATCACGACAAAATTTAATATGAAATCATAATATATTGAAAAATTTTCACCTTAATCCTTTTACTTCCACTATCTAAATCATGACTTATTCATGCAAAAAAAATCGATTACACATTGCGTAAAATACTTTAAAATATGTTATTCCTCCAAAATAAAAATTGACAACTTTTATTTTTATTTTTTATGCTATGACATATATCGGACTTGCATGTAAGTTCTTATAAGCTTGCACCATTTCCATTTTCCTTTTTAAGCACTACTTGAAAGTTCAAATAGCTTGAAGTAGTGAGTCCTGCTTTCTGATCTGTAGTCAAGATATCTCAATGTGATGTGGGAATTTAGAAAAAATAGTCAACTCAAATAGCTAGCTGTCTGCCAAAAAAATAAATAAATTTGAAGCAATAAATAAAATTGCAAAAATAATAATCTAAAAAATTTAATAAAAAAGACAACTAATAGAAGATAGTTAGAATTGAAAAAGTAAAAAAAAAAAAAATGGAGAAATCTTACAAAGACAATGATAAGAATAAAATAAAAATAAAAGGTTAATTACAATAAAATGGACCACAATGATAAGAATGTGAACGTTTTGAACTTTAGAAGCAAATGATAAGAAAATGGTAAATATCAGATGATTATAATTAGAAAATGACAAAATTGACTTATGGCCGAATGTTGAAATGAAATTATTATCCAAAAATTTCAAGAATTGCTATATATATATATATACATTGAAAGTTTGTAACTATTTATAAAAAAAAAATTAAAACATACAAAATGTAACTTAAAAAAATAATAATAATAAAAATATAAATTAAACCAAATTAATACCAAATGTAACTTCAAGAAATAATAAAAGACAATAAATATAATGCAAATGAAAAATAAATTAATAGGAATTAAAAACATTTGAAATGCAATTAATTAAAGTAAAATTTAATAACTCTTCCACAAATTTCCAAATTAACCCTATCTACTTGCAGGAGTAGAAAGAATTTAAAATTTTATTTTCTGATTACTTGTCAAAAATCTTTAAAATTTTGGTAAATGTGAAGCTTTTTCTGCAATTTAATTTCCTATATTCTTCACTTTTTGTTCAAAAAAAATAGTAATATAGGCCAAAAAAATAAAACATTAAATTAATTTTCATACAAGAAATCTTAAAATTTAAAAAAGAAAAGTATAAAATCATGTCGTAGATTAATACATACAAATGAATTAGAAAAAAATAAACTCCATGAAGCATTATATCAAACATCTTCCTGAAATTAAGCCAAATGAATCAATGGCTTAAACAACAAGTTTTTCTTCTTCAATTTGAGTCGAAGGAACCTTGAATGAAATTGTCAGTTGTAAAATATCTACATGGGAAAAAAGGGGGTAAATGCAAATTTATAATAGTAATTTGGAGTTTAGGTTTTGAAAATAATATTAAGGGAGGGAGAGAGAGAGAGAGAGAGAGAGAGAGAGAGAGAGAATTCTAAGGAGCCTAAAGTGATTTATTGTGAGGAAGGACTTCAGAGAAAACTGGAAACTTACTGCTAAAAATAAATAAGTATGGAAGAGGTTTATCTTTGAGATAAAATGTTATGTAAAAAAATAAATATATCTTTGAATTTTAAGATAAAAAATGCTAGAAGAAAAAAATATGAAAATAAATCATATAATAAATCACTCTCCTTATAACTATAATAAAATGCCTATTTTCCACTTTAAAATGCACAAATTTAATACAGTTAATAAAACCAATTCTAAATATATATTTTTCCACCCCCATTTAATCGTATGACTCCCATAGGACCTAAAAATATATTATAATAATAGATTTTTTAATTAATTGTCATATATATATCGAGTGAAAGATATTTTACTTTAATAAAGATTAGATAGTCAAGATTTCACTCTTATCAAATTTTTTTTAATACCTAAACTACCTTATTTACTCTCATACGATACCCATAGAAGCTGAAAATATATTATACTTAGTTTTAATTAATAATTTTAATTAATAATATGAAATTTATTAAGTAATTATTACAGGTTAATGTTTAATATAAAAAAAATTCATTATTCTCTAATTTTTAAAATTTTTTAATATTTAAAGTTAAAACGAAAGAGATAAACGACTTTTTATTATTAATTATTATTGCTTTATTCATTTAAAATAAATGAGTACTTAGACATGAAATCTAATGTTGATCATTTAAACATGTTTTAAAGAATGTTAATTATTGTACCCATTCTTTTCTATTTTTCATTTTACCTTTGGTTATATAGAAATTTGTTTCTTATATGATAGGTGCATATTTTAGCCTTCTCAAAATGATTTAGAGATAGCTTTTACCTTAATGATATGGGGGAAAAAGTTTCAAAAGTAATTTACATTGATATATTTCAGTTGCATATTTATTCATTTAATTTTGGATTATATATCCTTTTGTAGCTAACCAAAAGAAATAGATGGTTTCCTCTTATTGCTCAATCAACTTATATGCATATTGATTTTATTTTTAATTATAAATGTAAAAAGAAAAACACATATAAACAAATAACTTCATTGATTAATTTATAGCTAACCTAATTTAAAATAAATATTAAAAATCTAAAATTTTCAACATTTCTTCTACATTTTATTTTTAACAACTTCATTCTCATATTTTTCAGTCATTTTCTTGCCAATTTTGAAATTCATTTTTTTTTTTAAAATTCAATAGCTTTCATACGTTCATTAGCTAATCTCTCTCATACATTAATTCATCCAAAAAATAAAATTAAAAATCTCAAATCCCTAAGTATGTTTGACTTCAATAATCCCAAAAATATTTATTCATTAGCATTGCTAGTTGTTTCATAAGATGGTTCCTAATCCATGCTTTCTTGTAATATTGAAAAAAGAAATTGTTTGAAATTAATGGAACGCATGTTCATCCTATAGCAATAAAAAAAAAAAAATCTTGTTTGAACATCAAATTAATTTAATTTAAAGAAATATAAAATAAAATATGCCTTACATTTAAATTCCGTCATTATAGAGAAAAGATTTAGGATAATTAATTTTTAAAAATTTTAAATTTATTAATGACATGAAATATTAATGAAAATGTGCAATTAAGATATAAATGCTAGAATTAATCTTTTTTTAGAACTAATTATTACTTTCCTAATGTCATTTTTAAATTTAAGAAAAATCAAAATTAATTATACATGAAAGATCTAACCCTATTGTAAAGTTAGAAATCAAAAGTCAATGATAGTTTTCTAAAAAGGCATATTAAAGTATAAATATAATTATTTTAATTTTATTTCTATTTCTATTATTTTTTAAGCTGTATATTTGTTTAATAATAAAATTATTATATTATAATATTATGAGATATTTGATATACAATTGATTAACGTTAAATAGGAATATTTCTAAGAGGCAAGCTAGCCTTTTTAATAAATAATGAAGAACTAATGGGGAATTAGGAATTAATTTAAAAAGAAAAAGAAAAAGAAAAATAAAATGATTGTCATTCTGCACTTTTCAGCTTTCTTTCTTTCATGCTGCAAAATCAAAAGAGAAGAAGGGAAGCAGGCCAAGGCCAATTTATTTCCACAGCCTTGGCCAAGGGCTAACCGGTGCCCATTGCAAATAAATTCATGCTGTTTCTTATTTACATTAACCACTGTTGTGCAAAATCAACATAATAAAATAAAGAAATTAAAGTAAAAAAAATAAAATTACATAAGATTTATGTGATTTGATCAATGTGATCAATGTTCAAGGGCAGAAAGAAAGATTTCTTATTTTTTTTGAATAACGATACAATGTTACAAAAAAAACTTTAGAACCACGTAAATACAATAACTAAACTAATTTGGGCCGGTCCAAAATGAGTGAAATCGTACCACAAGGGCAGGCTTTGGGCTCGGGCCAAAGGCTTCCACCACAGACCTTTTTTTTTTCAAGTCGAGCTCGCACAATTTCGAATCGGGTCATTATTCGAAACGGATTATAAAATTCTAGGCACTCAACGACTATTAAGCAAGTTCCTATTTTTTTTTCAAACATAATATATGCCAATTATTTTACATGTTTTAATTTAATTTATTTTATTTTATTTTTTGATAGTTAAGATTGCGAAGATTTGATTTTCGCACAAAACAGGTTTTATTTTGTATTGAAAGTTTAAACAATTTTTACCCAATGCAAATCAATAAGTTATTCTAGCTTTTAAAATAAATGAATTTGCACTTTTTGACCTTTAAGTCGTGTTTTCAAGCAACATTCCTACAGAGGTGAAATAAGCCATATTATCTTTGCAATTTGAAACGTATTCTATAGCATATTAGTAAATGTCATTATTAAAAAAAAAAAATTCAAAAGATTAATTCAATACAAAAGACATATTATATTATATAAAATAAATTGATTATCTGTCTCATATATATTAATTATTGTATATCTTCTTAGTTTTGAATTTAATTAATTATATATAAACAACAGTAATAATAATATTTTTAATTTAATTAATTGTATTTAATGTTACTATGTCTTTATTATTTTAATAAAGCTATGTTACTGCATGATTATTATATAATTAAGCCAATTAATTACATAAATTGCTTTTTGAATAATTTATAAATATATATTTCCAATCTTGAAATTTTGTAAAATTTAGATTTGAAATTATATTTTAATATATTATTAATAACACCACAAACTTTTTAAAAATAAATAAAAATTAATATTTGCTAAAATAAACACCAAAAAAGGAAACACTAAAGAAAGAAATCATAGGGTGAGGATTGAAAAATAATCCTAAAGAAAAGATTATGAAGAAAAGACATGCCGAAATATTAAAAAATAAAGCAAAGAGGAAGAGATGAACAACCTAGTTTGAATTCGGAAGTATATATAATTTATAAATCACTAATACTTTTAAATTAGTATATTTTTTAGACAAATATACATTTCTGCATCAAATTAAAATGTAAGTTGAATACAGTTTTAATTAATTGAGGAATCATTAATTTTTTCTTATATTATTATATATTTAATTTAATTAATAGTGTGTTTTAATTTTCTTTTTTTTTTTTTACAATAAAACACAGGTTATTTAAATTTTGTCATTTTTTAAATACTTGTAATCATGATTTTAACTTAATTACTTATAATAAAATTCTTTATAATTTGTATAATCTAATAAAAAATAGTACATATTAACTTGAGCTTAAATTTGAAGTTGAAATATGTCAGAAATATGAAAAAATAAAAATAAAAATAACAAATGAAAAATGCATTTATCATTTTCATTTGTACATTGTTACACAAATTGTCTTTTTCAGCTTACCATTACAATATAGACTTTCACTCCCAAATATATATAACTCATTCAAACATCACAAAAGAGTACATAAGAATGAAAGGTGTTGAGTGTTTTAAATTTTATGATTCACTTCGAATTATGATCCAATTAGAAATTGTGGGAGTTCGATCTTCAAAAAAAAATGGAGGTATGTGGTGGAAGCAAAGGGTTTAAGCCGATTTTTTTGTAATTGAAGCGACTTAAACTGGTTCAGTAATTGTATTTATGTGGTTCTTGAGTTTTTTCTTATAATCATAGTATTAGTTCCTAAAGAAAAAAATGTTTTTTTTCTCCTACTTCGTGCACGTAGATCACATTAACTAAATCACGTAAATCTTATATATTTTTATTTTTATTGCTTTAATCTCTTTATTTTATTGTGTTTCTTTTTTTCGCAACAAAAGAAGATAACATGCCTAAAACATTAAAAACAAAATAAAGAAACCCGTTAAAATGCGCTGCTAACCTCGTTGCAGAGATAAAGCCAAATGAAATTAGGAAGAAATTCTGCTACGTAGCAATTTTTTTTTGGCTCAATCAAAGAAACTAATTTCATTAATAAAAGCAGGTAACTCCCGAGAATAGGGAAATACAGGACCAACAGCAAGGAAATTCAGAGAGTTACAGAAGGGCAAGAAATTACAGAACAACATCCAAACCACCTGCTATATGGCTATTGAAATGCATAAACTCAAAGAGAGGGATATATATAACCCAAGAAAAAAGCTGAAACCATTCAAAAATTGAATTTAAAACTTAAAAAACTTGTAATTTCTATATCCAAATAATTGATTATTAGACGTTTTGTAATGCTTGTCTTCGGATTACACTGGACGTTCAGCATCCAAGTGCGATTGCAATGCCATAATTGTAGAAAAATTGCAAAAGGTCAATGGCTTTATGCCAATGGTTGCCGTTTTCATATCTAGAAATTATTGTGGATGACACGTTAAGAAAGGATCAATATTTCTGTGCAATTTTTGTTTTTCGGCCGTTTCAACATTTAATTAAGGAATCAGGAGGACTAATTAGGAAAATTTATTAATTTTTTACCTCAATTTAACTTACCTATTTTGTCCCCTTATTTAATTTAGTATGTCTATTTTACTCCTATTTACTTAGATTAGGAGCTGAAAATATTTAATATATATATATATATAGATTAGGAATATAGCCCCGGCGCCAATTTTTTAATTTTAAAAATTGTAATTTTAATATTGAAATTTATTATCAATTTTTAGTATTAAAAATGAGTTTTATGTTTGGCCTCACATTCATATACGAATGCTCGATATTGATTTCATAATGATAAATTTTACTAAATATTATAATCTGTATTTTAGTTTGAAAATAATTAATTAAAATTAAAAAAATAATAAAAAATAGTGAAAATTTTAATTTTTTTAAAATATTGTATTCAAGATTCGAAACACTCAAAATATTTATAATCGTACTATCAATACGCAAAAATTACAATAGTTATTTCGACGATGAATGTTGGTTCATGGTTCATGTTTGAGGCTTATGTACAACATACTTGAGATCCACTTTTGAGCATGGGATGAAGGCAAAAATAAACTGAGGATCTGAAAGTATCCTTGGTCGAGGCACATATCAACAATTTTATGAAACCTTATATCTTAAACCCTAAAATTAAAATTAAGAATAAATACTTATTTTGCTCCCATTTATTTTGATAGGGAGCTGGAAATATAAAGCAAACTTAGGTTTTTTTTTTTTCAGCGGTATATGACGAAAGTAAAGCAATGATTTTAAATATTTCTCAAAAATTGAATATCAAAATGTGAAAGACTTATTCCAGATTTGTTAAATAAGTAGACGAAACTTCATATTCAAATGAAAGTCTACATATAAGATCAATGCAAAATATAGTGGAAAAGTCACGAATCAATGATAAGAGCAAGAATTAGCCATGCGCCTGAGGTTATACAAAAATGAAAAAAAAAAATTAAAAAAAAGGGACCAAAATGATGAGACAAATGAGAAAATCTTGAAGATAAATTATCATGCAGCAAACAAATTAAAGAATGATTTTTTATACACAACGCAGTATCACAACTTCCGAAATAATTTAAAACAAAAAATTATAATGCAAAATCAAAAATGAAAACCTTGTAAAGTAAATTTTACAAAGTAATTCTTCATTGAAGAATTTCAAAATTACTGTTAGCCTTGACCCTTGAGCTAACCATGTAGTTTGCTCAAGAAAAACTAAACAACTTTAGTCAAGACCAAAAGGCTAAATCTGTATTTAGAAGAATAAAATAAGTTGAACAAGTTAAAGGCCAAACAATAAGCTGTCGAAAAAAAACAACTGTATAACCGGTGCGATTAGGCTGATGCCATGTAGCAAGTCTTTATTAAGTAATATTGATAAACCTTCAATAAAAATAAAAAACGGATCACCTTGCCCGAATTATTTTAAACAAGTCAGTTTTGAATGAAGGTTTTTGTCTTAAGAACCGAGAAGCATCACATGCTTTTAGCTTTCTAATTATGTGGCCAAGAACCGGAAAAGTCAATTTTAAATGCAGGGTTCTTGTCTTGCGAACCGAGAAGCATCACATGCTTTGAGCTTTTTAATTATGCGGCCAAGATCTCACAAATGCCGGCACTTGGGCAATATGCAATGAAGAAGCTGCATGCTTTTTCTTTAGAGACTGTTCGAATAAAATTAATCGTAGAAGTTGTTTTTCCAAGAAGCCTCGACTACCTTTTGGCTCCATTTAGTCAAACAATTAAACTACAAGTTCAACAACTTAAGCTTCGGGCATCAATCCTTAGATCGTATCTTCTAGCAGTCTAAACCCTTAAGATTTTTTTTCAATTTAATTGAAAATTTACAGAATGTAAAAGGGTTATTCCTCGTCTTGCAATATCAATATCAAATATTAAAAGTAATTTATATTAAGCTATTAGATTCAAATTATATACTTTGATACTTTTTTTTCATCATTCATTTTCTTCTTTATTGGAATATATTGTGGTACTCTTACATGGAAATCTTGCTTTTTTTTTTTTTTTTAATTGTTAAAAAGAGTGGGGAATGGCAATGGCTAATGTTATATTAGACTATAAATATAATATAAAAAATAATTAAAATATAATACAAAATATGATATAATGAAAAAGAATAATACAAATAAAATATAGATATATAAATATGTAAAAATTTATATAATATAAATTATTAAAGTATTAAAAATTATATAAATATATAATATTTTAAACATAAATGTAATATAAACGTAATATAAATGCATGAATTACTTTATTTATGCTTTATATGTAGAATTAACTTGCATTAATAAGT
>JAQSVH010032422.1:0-10475 GCA_029448705.1 Adansonia digitata | reverse complement strand
AAAAGCTTCTCGTTGTTCTCGCACCTTAATATCTTGCGACAATACATTCTAATGTGAACAAATGGGCACCTAGTACCATTAAACTTTTCAAACTATAATGTCTTCAAGTTTAGAGGAATGACCAACCCAGACACCAAACCTAATCCTGTAGCATCCACCACTGGAAATTTATTTATTCCTTTTATGGCCCTTAATCTTTTCTCTATAACCTGTAATTACATTTGTTACTTTTAAACATGCTTAGATGCTTTTGTCATAAGCGTATTTAACTTGACAGACTTATCAAGATCAAGGACTAATGGGTTTGCTAGAGGAAACCCTAGATTCAACCCCTTATTAATAATCACCTATGGCATTAGAATTTCAGGATGTCCATGTACTGTAAGGGTGATTATGATAAATGGTATAGTTTGAGATACTTGAACCGGAGGTATCATATTTTTTACTTGTACACCATTCATAAACTCGGTAGATTTTCCTTTATGATCAACATCTTTGGTCTGAGAACCTGAGGCTTTAACTTTTTTCTTCCCTTTAGTAGCTAATATTATTAATTCCATGATCTTGCCCAATTGCAACCTAAGTTCCTCTCAGCCTTTTATCATTTTTTCTTGAGATTCCTCCATCCTTTCTATTTTAGTTACTGAATCATTCTTTATATTCTAAACCGGGATTGAGTACTGTATCTCCTTTAAAAAAGTACCTTCACACTTTTCCCCTTGTTCACAATTTTTTCCTTAGAGCATAACACCACATTTTAGAATCCCATATTATGATTATCATCCATACTATGACATGAATACAAGTGCATATCTACAAAAAGAATGAGTTAGTATGAATGCCATGACATGGATATTATGCAAACATGTCGAAGGCATTAGCTAAGGCAATAATTTTAATATAAAATTGCCATCGATACATATTAGTTATTTTATTAAGAAAACCAAGTTCAACTATCTGTTCAATACAAAACCATTTGAATTACATCCCCTGACAAGAAAATAAAATCATAAAATTAGTTCAAATTCTATCCATCGATCGGGACAATGCTTTATTTTTGCTCTTTTTCCTTAATAGGAACATCGGGTATCGATGGAGATCCAATTTCCACCTTGACATCACTCTAAAGCTGTAAATGAGCGAGAATGTAATCATTCTTCTTTAGCTCACCAATAAGCTAACTAAAAGCTTAACAACTTGTTCTATACTTTTTTTAGCCCATAAGTCTAACTTTTTGTTCAGTTCTTCCATTTCGAATTCCCATTCTTCGGATGATTTACTAACCTTGGCACTTTTTAAAGCACGCATAAGCAATTTGTTATCCTGATGCAATTCTTCCATACCTCACTTAGCATTTTTTCCTTTTACGAAGCTCTTTCGATTGCTACTCACATATGGCTTGATCATACTTTAATTACTTGTTCTTAGCCTTTAACTGAAAACACTGCACGTTTCAACTCGAACTCTTTCTTCAATAATTCAATCTTGAATAATGACTTTTATATTAAAAGAACCACTTCCTTGTCTATAAGAAAAATAATATTATTGACCATTTATCTCTCTAAACGTCATAAGCTGAAGCTTATAATCTTGATACCAAGCAAACCGCATGCGATAAGGCTCTCTCCATTCATTAGCCATGGCTTGTATTCTCTTATTATAACCACTTCCCCCATATGTAAAATTGAACTCACCCAGATCATGAGTTAAAGGAATGAACCATCAGGACTCGAGCTACTTTTGAACCAACAAAGGAGCATAAGTAATACAACATAAGATTCCTAATAATGACATCCAATGTCGTCATCCGCATTAGTATAACGTAACCTGAGAAAACATCTATGATGCTCTTCATGTAAAATCATCTTTCTTTAGGTTTTAAAATACTGACACCCACTAATCTTTAGTTTAATCGTTTAGCAAATCCTTCCAAAGGAACTCGGTATGGTGAGAATGACTGAATACATATTTGGATATTGACTTTCATATCTTTCTAAAAGTGACTATAGACATGGATTTGTAGCAACGAGGCACACCTCTTTGGCTTTCTCTTGCAAGTTCATGTATTGTATCATCTCAACTATAATTACTATAGTTAGTTGATATCATACATTAATCGATCAAAGAAATAGACCACTACTACATTAATATACCCTAAAGTCATAAGAAATACCATAAATCCGTAAACACATAATGTAAAGACATCCCTTTTTTTTTTCTAAGTTTCGGCAGTCATCTATCAAATCCTATAACCTAAGCCATGATATGGAATTGCTTTGACCCTTTCAAACTATAAATGCTTCAATCTAAAACTCGGATTCTTCTGTGATATTGAACAACCGTCTATTCAATGTCGGTGGATTGAACTCTTTAATATACACTCAATCAAGAATGGTATGTTTGCTATGTAATACGGTGGTGTACTCTTCAATTGTCGGGACCATATCTTCCATATTAAAAATGAAGCATCGGTACCCAAGATTCCAAAATTGCACCATAACTTGGAGTAACCCCTGATTTATCCTACTTGAACCAATAATTTTATATCCCCATACTTTCGAGTGAACATATCTTTCTTGGTAATGCTTCACTGATCCCATGTGGCCTATAAATCTAACAAGTCATTCTACCAAAAGTTAATATCGACTCGAACTGAAAACGGTGAGATATACCAACTTTTAAAGCATATTGGTTTTGACTCTTTTTCGACCAATCCTTCAATATGGAGTACTTCTTCTATATCGAGACCACATGTTCCTTCATATTGAATGACTTTAGGATGGACACTGTCTCTTTTATACCAACGGCCTTCAGATGCACTAATGCTAATGCTAAAATGCATGTAATACAAACAAACAAGGCAACCAAAATCTTGGATTGGTCATCTATAAAATAATTCAAATATTCTAGATGGTCTCGAAAATTTCATTCCCTTGCCTTACAGCCTTTTGGAATAGAAAAGACACATTATTTTGGTATTAGGATAAATACCCTATAACAGGACTCTAAAAGACTCCCCCTGCATGGTACTCGACAGAGAGTCTAATACATATACTAGTGTAGTGTGTGCTAGAAAAAGCTCTTAATTTGGATCTTAGTTTATCATCCCATATATGCATATATATCAATCATTTTACTTTTTGTTATAAGCAAGCATAGCATTGGATTTTTATTTAAGCACTGTAGCAAGGTTAGTGCACATAACAATATCGTAATAATCAATCAACCAATCAAACAATCATAAAAAAAATATCAAGGGATTATAATTGAACACCGACTAAAACAAAAAAGTTAAAATGCAAGTAGCATGCGACTAGTTTGAGGCCTAACTCTTCAGAGGTCCCTATTGGAGTTGCCAAAAAGCTGTTGTAATATATCAAGATACGAACCTCAATATATCAGAGCAGACATCACTTTTAATCATCATAATGTCCTAGTAGATCAGACAATTCACTTATCTAAATCTCTTGTATCAAAATACAAAAGCGATTGGGTTAATGAGTCACTAGCGATCCTTTATGGTTAAGTGTGATCGATCACCTATTAAAACCATTTATTAAAGAGTTATGAAACTCTGAAAAAATGATTTTACTATCTACGTATACCAAAGTTCTATAAAGTTGGGCTCATGAATCGATTACATCACAAGTAAAAACTTGATCCCTTTCGCGATGCCTAAGAATTGGTGCCAAATAATCACACGTATCTGAGTTTTTTTTTTTCGGTTTCAATCATATGTATTCAATCATAATCTCCTTTTATTTATTCAAATAAAACAAATATCAACAAAAAATGTATCCCGGTTCTCTTATCATGACTAGCTTGAATTTATAATTGATTCGAAGCTAAAATCATTTATAAAAGAAAAATTCTATGAAAACATTTGACTCTATTTAAAAGAAATCATAAAAATAGTGTACTTGGACTAAACTGAAGAAATCGTAATTTTTAAAATAGTATTAAAAAATAACTTTATTTAATTCAACTTGAAAGCTTTAATGTGAGCCATTAGGGAACTTCTATAGGACATTCCTAGACCTATTGACATATTAACATGACTCTCGAATTTATTTTGAGGCATCCGAATGGCTCAGAACTTGGAGAGAACTGAAACATAAGTAAATTTGACCTTTTAAGCTCTTTGAATGTAATTTAATTTATCTTATAACATAAAATCACCAAATGAAATTCTAATGAATTCTAAATATACTTGAATATAAAAATGTTCAATAAATGCCAAAAATGCATTATGGTTGTCATGTAAATGTTTTTAATTGGACATTAGTACATTGCACAGCATATCCGATTGGCATGCCTTCTAACTTTTTTTGTTGATTCATTTTGAGTACCCACTAGGTGAGCCATACATGCTTGGAAAGGTTATTATTCTACTTTTATCTAAAAATATGAAAAAATATGCAAAAATGATTATTCTCATAAAAATAGCTCATCATACTAATCAGGTAGTGAACTAGAGCCATTTGAACAACTCAAGTTTTGTTTTTGTTTTTGTTTTTTTTTTTTGCATCCGTCCCATCAAGAAATCGAAAGTTTCAATATTCTATTATGTAGTCCAATCAATTAGGATTATAGGAAAAATACAAGCAAAAATTCATAAGATCTATAACCTAATCTAATATATCATTTTTATGAGTCTACTGTCATAGACTACAATAGTAGCTCTGATGCAATATGTGATCACGGACCCTTTTGTCAAACTTTTAAAACACGATTCTAGACATTTGAATGTCCAAAAACAAGACCAAATAAAATCTATAAATGTCATATAGGAGGAATCAACAGAGACTTCTCAGTGCCATGACCTAGAACTATGTTTTTCAACATTGGCGATATGCTTCGGAGTCATGTGTATGTCTTCATTTTTATCTCTTTTATTCACTACTATTTATTCTTAGCAAGTGAATGGCACACTAATGCCACTCACTTGTTTGCTAAAACCAATAATCAAGTGACTCTAAACAATACAATTTGACTAACCTAAACTTCACCTAATGGCTCACATTAAAGCTTACCAAATTTGAACCCATCAAGCATATTTAAACACTTAAAAATATTTTTATTTTACTCCAAATCAGCTTTAATTTAAGCTATTTTATTTAATATCTCCAAGTTACTCATTAAAGAGCTTATTAAACAAAACCAAACCTTGATCACCTATCGATTAAGTGAACCAAAGCTTGCTTTTATGGGGTCTTTTAGGAAAAAATGTTTTACACATCCTAAACACCCTATCATGCATTTTTTCAAACACATAAAATACTAATCTATGGTTCTAGCAACTAATCATCTGCAAAACCTACTCTAGGCATAAAATTCCACATGGTCGAATACTTATGCTCATCTAAACATTAATTTTCATCAAATTCTCATGAATCAACAATCAAGTACAAGAGAATAAGCTTGGATTCAATTCAATCAACTAGATTAACAATCAAAGCATGCTTTCAATCATTTAAACTCATTAATTGAACAATTAAGCTTCAAAATCCATCAATTAAGCTTCTAAATCCATTAATTAAGCATAAATTTCAGTTTACTTACAGTTCAACTCGACTGAATTCATCTAAGTTTCATCAATTAAGCATCAATTATGTAGAGCCCACTCAAGCTCACCTTAATTTCACCACGGTTAAACCTAGCTAGAGGAATCTCTCCTTGTTCGAATGGTTTTACAAGTTTAAGAACTTATGATTTTATCATTTAGCATTAAATTCAAGTTATGGCCTTAGTTCATATAAGCTCACACTAGCTCAAATTAGCAAGATTATGCAAGATTAAATCAATTAAGCTTAAGATCCTAGAAATCTAAGCGAGCCGAACTAGATTTCTTCATTCTCCTCATATTCGAACACATTAAAAAGTTGGATAATCATTATTTCATCATCTAGATCTTTTAATTTCAGCCAATATCATTAAACTTTAGCTCAACTAAGTTCAAATAATCATAATCTTGGCAAATTAGGTTGGCCAAACATTAAATCTAAGGAGATCTCATGTTCAAACACTTGGTTTAGCTCATTAATCATGATTTAAGCTAGTTTTCAACATTTAATCACATGATCATGCTTTCAACAAGAAGAAATCAAGTAAATCATAGCTTAAATCAGGATCAAAGCATGAGATCATCAAGAATCAAGTTGGCTGAAACTTAGATAGCATGAAGGGCTTGGTTGAATCATCAATCAATCATAGAAAGGCATAGATCAATCATTAAACATGCCATATAACTTGAAATTGAAAAGAAAAGTAAGAAAGTATACCTACTCCAAGCTTGATCTTTTCTTAAAGATGATGGAAGCTCGAGAAAAAAATGAATATTCTTGATTTTCTAAAGTTTGCTAAGTGTTTAAAAGTTATGAAATTATAGCTAATCACCTCTATTTATAGGCCTCAAAGTTGGAGATTTAAGATTTAATCACCTTAGGGTGATTTTAGTTTAGTCACTAACCTCCTAACCAATTTAGGTGAATGACATTACTACCCTTAATGTATGAATGATTAAAATTTATATATTTATCGCATGGTGAATTCGGCTAAGGCTTAATTCCTATAGTAATCTATGAACAACTTTTTAAGCCATCAATTGACCATGATTTATCTATGCAAAAAATGCAATTGAATGTTTCATCCTATAGTAAAAATGTGCCCTAATGACTTTCTCCAAAAAATATGAATTTTTTATTCAGACCTTTAGGATTAAGCCTTCGGGAAATCCTGGTATTCTAAATTCCTAAGATCCTTTTGTAACTCAATCTCGATTACACTTTCTTGATGTAAAGTCCATGTTTTTTTTTCATTTTGTTGTAATAAATTTTGAAATCTGAGTTGTAGAAATCATTTAATTTCAAAATCTAACCTTGGGTTAAAAGGTTAACTTTTTACAGTTAACTATGCCTCCAATTGACTTTTGTCACTTTGTTGAATTTTGATTTGAACTTCTAAACCAAGTCTCTGACATAAATAAATGCTTTAATTCTCTCAAGTGACATATACCAGTCAACTTTTGACATTCTTAAATTTTTGGGACTCGAGTTTCCATTTTTCAAATCCAGCACCTTCCCCCCTAAATCGGACAATTAAGCCCAGATGCCTTATTATATTAAATTAAGCTTATAGGAACAAATTGAAACCTCAATCATCCATAACTCATCTGAGAGAATTTGAACCTAAAAAATTCTATTTAACCCTTAAAACCAAGAAAAAAATCAAATATGGATCCAGACAAAATAAGGTATTTACAACACATGACATTGTATTAATATAAAGTCGCATTGTAATAGTGGAAAAGATGTAGGATAATGTAAGAAGTTTAAAATTATACAAAAAAAATTTTTTCAGCAAAAAAAAGGAAACAAATATATTTGGTATTTGTTTAGAGACTTAGAGTCTGATTGGAAAGCTAAAAAGTCAATTTAGCTTTTGTTAAACTTACATTATTTTGATTTAACTTTTATGAGATTTTTTGATTAAGGATTTGTGAGTTATGAATAGTTGGTACAATAAATAAACAAATACTTATTTGATTTCAATTGTATTAAGTTGCAATGCATAAAATTAAATAAAGAAATCAAATAAATAAGTAAAATGAACAATTTTATTTTGAAAAACCATTGAAATCTATTAAATTTGCATACCATTACAATCAACCCCTAGTGCCACATCCATTTATCTGCCATTTTCCTTGTACATCTTGTTTTTCCTCATTTGAAGTTAAACTTCAGCTTGTAGATTTCCACATTGACACATCGGAATGGACATGATATCTCGAATTCTCCTTCTTCATAATTTGTTCAGGATCTCTATTCCAGTGTGGCTAACTTTCATGCTTACAAAGAATAGTGTTTGTAATCCTGTCTTGTGTTACTAGTTTCATCATCTGTCTAAACGCGTTTCTTGATTCAATAATTTGTGGGGTTCTTGTTATTCGAATAAATGAATCAAAATAATTAGTCTTTTCTTCTTCCTTTTCATGATCAGGGCTACTCTAGTATCTAGTGGGCTGTCAGGTTATTCATAGCTGCTACAACATTTAGTTGTTTGATTTCTTCAAGTTCAGAGTCATTGCAAAAATGCGCTATTCCCAATAAGTGAGAGCATCTTTGCTCTTTACCATTGCAAAGCGAGTTAATAATCCTCTTTTTCGATTGGACATTAAGAGGAATCGATTTCTGAATTTTGGCAAGTCACATGCTTTGCCACTTCGGGTTCATCAACAATTTTATTGAATCGTTTGCAACTACGATTTCAACCAGAGGTTAGCAACGTTTCCTGTGTATCTTGTTTACCTTTTGAAGAGCAGCATAACAAGTGGGTCCTATTTTACATTTCTAGATAAAATATTTAGTATCAAATATTGTGTTAAGAAAAAGAAATTGTCTAAAAGTCGCTATGTAGTTTTCTAACCATTATTACATTGAGTATCAAGGAACCCAATCACGTAGTTTGTAGTTTGCTTGGTGAATTCATATTTGTTAGTGTGGGTAGAAATGATTATATCTTGATAATGATGTATACTTTGAATTCTATGCTATGTTTCTTAACATTCTATGCTATATTTGTTAATATTCGAGGTAATAAAATATTAATTTTTTTTATTTTAATTTAGTTTTAATTATATATGTTTAAGGGATTGGTTAACAACTCAAATTTAAAAGTTCATCTGGTATTTGAAAAAATTTAAATAAAAAAATTAAGTAAAAAAATAAATTTAGATAAAAATTAAAATTCATTTTCTAAGCACATCAGACCTTGGACAAAGAAGTTTAAGCTTGGGCTTAGACTCGGCTTGCACAATAATCTACACAAAGGTTGGCTTAGCACTCTTTCTTGTGGCACCATGACCCCTTGCGCCTATTTTTTCTATGAATTCCTTGGACAATATTTTTGCTCCTTTACCATTGACGAGCTTGATAAGCTACAATAATGGGTACTTTCTATCAGTAAGTCCTAAGCATGTAAGTCATTCATTTCAAGATAATATTTCTTTTTCTCTTCCATTGACAAGCCTGATAAGCTACAGTAATTGGTACCTTCTATCAGTAACTCCTAAGCATGTAAGCATCCATTTCAAGATAATATTTAATTTTCTCTTCCATTGACAAGCTTGATAACCAACAATAATGGGTGTTCGCTGTCAACAAATCCCCGAGAAAAAGATCATTATTTTCAACCAAGCTGCATGTGGTGGTGGATGACCAGTTCGGTTGAATTTGCAGAGCACTGCACCGATTTAGAAACAAAGGATTAGGAATTAAGAAAAAAAATATAAAAAATTAGACGGGTTGGGTGGCTGGGTACCTTTTTTGAGATATAGGTCATGTCTAATCACATAAAATGACTTCCATTTCAAGCCTAAACAAATTGAAATAGTATTATTATTCTATCTGAGTTTTATTCGAGCTATAAATAAATTTAATTTTAATATTTACTTTATGTCTGTTATTATAATACATAGTTGTAAACTTCTTAAATTTGTTGTATTATAACGAGAAATATGCAATTGTATGAAAACACCTTATAAGCTTCCGAAAACCTCTAGAAGCAACTAAAGACATTGACTACCAAATGAGCGAGGATAAAAAAGTAAAACCAGGATTGAATGCGAAATTAGTTAAACTATCATGGATTGGAATTGGGCAAGGGTTTTTTGGCTCATCGGTCACGGTGTATTGCCATTAGTTAATTATGAAAATATGGCCGGCTCATGACAATTGGGCGAGGTCTTGAATCAAGATTTTCAACAAATCGCATGTTATTTCACGACCTGAATACGTGATGCTCCGTGCGAATTATTAATATCCGCCATACCTCATTCGACCATGTCGAGCGAGACGTTGCCAGGTGTTACATACCTGCAAAGGGATATGTGTATGATCCTTTGATCATCGTCTTCGTCTCAGCCAAAAACATGTTTTCATCTTTTTGGCTGCATGCATTCCATTTCAGTTAAGAGAACCTTTTTTTTTTTATCACCAATTTAAAAGGATAGGAATTACAGCTTTTTTTTTTCTTTTGTTTATTAACTACACTTGATAGTTAAAATCTTAATGCACAATGTGAAGTAACTTTGCCTTCTAATTCTAAATGGAGGTGATCTTTCTAAATGGAATTTGAGTGCCACCCATTATGGGTGCACCTGATTCCATAAGATTGACTTAACATAAATATTCCTACATCAATATAATATCTTTGTTGATGAGCTTAACAAAAAATATGAAGGTCTATTAATTGAAAATTTAAAGGACAGAAGAATAATACTGCCAACACAATTTTCAAAGACAAATGAATAAAACATTTGCAAGAAAAAAATGTAACTACAACAAATATTCTAACTAAAATAATATACAGCATTATACAATTTAACATATTCACGATAAACAAAAATTAAAACAAGAATAAAAGCCCAAAATACCATAAACACGGATTTAAGAATACTAAATGTGGAGCATTATCTT
>JAQSVH010032411.1:0-10475 GCA_029448705.1 Adansonia digitata | reverse complement strand
TTTTACAATTTAGTTCTTGGCCCACTTGAACTACTATTAATTGGGCTAAGTAACTTTTGCTTTTATTAGGTCTATAAGCTTAATCTCATTTTATTTTTTACTAATCACCCTTATATGTATAATCCATTAGGCCCCTATCATATTGGTAATAAATATAAATTACATAATTAAGAAATTTATATTATAGACCAAGATTGGCATCTAGCAATGCACTATGGTCACCAACATGCAAAGAGTGTCAATATGGTTTTGAAAAGCCCTTTAGTATATAGTATCTTAGTGTAATTCAATCATTTCATCATATATCCTAGAAATAGCAAGAGCATGGTTCAGTGTTTACTCTTAACCCTTTACCATCTTAGTATGCAACCTTTATATGTTAACTCTATAATCAGTATTGTTTTGGCTAAAAACTTTGAGTTAACACAAGCCATGTACATGTGAGATATGTCCCCTTAAATCACTTGGGATGATGAGTCCTCTCTGGACCACTTATCCATTTTTTTATGCTTCATGTCATACCCAAAACCACCTTACCATAAGCATCTGTCTATTGTGGACCCATTTATGATGAACTCTAAGTATGAAAATAGACATATAAGATGACCTGGTGTTACCAGTCTGATGATCATTTACACTACTAACACATTAGAGTATTTTCATAGACATATAAGTGAGATACCAAATGGTACTCATATAACGGGTCATGTTCAATGAATTCGTTCTATTTAACAAGCACCACTATCTTTTCCCCAGGTATTTCTATATTTCACTTATGATACTAGTTGCATGCATCAAATGTATGAAGGCTTAACATATGCCAGTTTTTGTGCATTGCCAATGGCCTTTCTTTATAATATGATGACCAGGAACATTTTAGAAACATGGCTTTGATGTATAAAGATCCCACAATTATAACTCATTACAATTTCTTTGTAAGGCCAATGTGTTTCATAAGTATTATCTACATGAGATATGATTAATGATTATCAAATAACATCTTATGGATAAAGATATACCTCCTTAATATTAATAAAACATAATGTTTGTTTACATGTATATGACTAAATGCTAATGCCATACAAGCTACAATGATTAGCTTGATTAGCTTGTAGGCTTACACAAATAATTTTTCGATCGAATTTTACTTTAGGTGTGATGGTTCACCTCCCAATGAAAATTCCATCGAAAATAAGAGATTAAATAGAATTTTTGAAATGTTTATGATTGAAAATTCTATTGGAAAAGTTTTGGGTAGGAATTTTCCCTAAGAATACCTTCATAAGAATAGTTTTGATGGATTTTACTTAGACTTAGTATTTCCAGCTAAATTAAAAAATAATATTTAATTAATTATTTAAAATATAAGAACTTTTTTCGATGAATGTTTTTGCCAGAAATGGTTTAGTGCATTCTTGGTGCATAGGAACAATAAAGCACCAAAATTATTTTTGACAAAATTATAATATTTTCAATGGATCTAAAAATATTTTACGAAAATTTCTGTCAAAAATAGTAGAATTCCATTAGAAATAAGCTTTTCTCTAGTAGTGAAAATTCTTATAGAAAAAGAAAATTTCATGCTCCAAATAAATAATTTAACAAAATCAAATTTATTTGACAATTTAACACATTATGATATAAATACTGGTGCGAACTGTTCTCATTTGAAACTTTGGTTTTTCACAAAGGGTCTCGATATTAAGCATGGATTGTATCGATACAATGAGACCTAGGAAGGCGTAATTATATTTAATTGAAAATGTATCAGTACTTTATGCAGACACTTATTGGTATCTATAGACATTCGATTTTGTCCGAGCCAACATTCAAGGTGTTAAAACTTATCATCTGAGGCACCATCAAGGCCATTTAGAAAAGTATAGGTCATTTTTTTGCCATTCTTGATCGAGGTAAAGAGGTTTTGAGAGTCAGAGGAAAGAAAATCCAAATTCTTGTATCTATGTCCAGATACATGGATTTGAGGTATCGATACAAGGCTCTATATCATTCAAATTTCAAAATCTTACTATTTATATTGATATCAAAGGGCATGATATCGATACTTGGGAAGTGATATTGATATCAAGGTGTTTGTATTGATACATAGTTATGTTGCAGCTGAAATCATGAACTTTAGGCAAGATGTATCGGGTATAGGGCCTGGAGTATTAATACCAAGGAAAATTTTGGTTGTGGCATCGATACAGAGGGCTTGGGTATTAATATCAAAGAAAATGTTGCACTTGTTATTGATATCAAGAGCCAAAAATACAATATGTATCGATATAAGGCTCTTCGTATCGATATTCGAAAGCTATTGGTATCGATACGAAGTTCTTTCTATCAATACCACAAGGAAAAACTTCATATATGTCGTGCCTTTTTCTTGCTTTTCTTTACTATAACATCTAAACATAAATCTAGTCACGACATTGGCCTAAAAAATAATCCAAAATCAAATGTAACTTCATACAAATAATGTGGATTTCATTTTTGGGCATTAAACATTGGATTGAAACATTTTAGAAAGGAATATTAAGCTTGCATAAGGGCATTTCATAAGAAAATCTAATTTGATGAAGGATAAATTTGAGATTACTCATTTGATCAACTAATGCATGGTTTCCTTTGCCTGCAAGAATAAAGATTAACCAATCAAAGGCTAAAAGGTTTCACATTTGTATAATGAGTAATCATGTTCTACATGCCAAAAGTCCTATATGCCTTTGTTGCTAGGTCATTTTAGTGGTTAGAATTAACCCTTATATAAATCCAACTGTCTTACTTAAGTGAGGAGGTTGCACCATATTTATATCAACCACTAAAACCATCCTTCATAGACACCATGGCTGAAAGCTTATTCTTTTTATTCATTTCTTGTTAATCTATAGTGAAGAGAGGGAACAAAGTTAGTTCAAAGTTGCTCGGTTACCGCTCAAGAAAAAAGTTAAGAGTTAAGGACTTCACTGGGATTTATTTTTCATTTTTTTTCCATTCTAATTTCTATTTTTCTTCATTATCATTATCATATTGAACCTCTATGTTTCCATGATCCTATTAAGGCTCTCATGCATTATTATGGCTTTATTTGTGGTAGCCTTATGATTTTGATGACTTTTGATGCCTTAATGTTATTTTGATGATTAAAAATATTGTACCTCTTGTTGACATTAAAATAGCCACTCTTTATGCATTCTTGGCATGTTTTCCTCAATTTTAGATGTATTTCATATACAAATGCTCATCCTAGCATTCTTGACCATGCCTTTGGTTGCATTTTCACTATGATTTCCTTGTTGAAATGCATAGATAACTTGTTGTTTTGAATGTTTGCTCATGTTTGATATCTTTACGTAGTTTAGTTCATCATATGTTTATTGAATTGCCTCTATGATGCTAGAAAAAAATTATTTTTGAAAGAAAACCCTAAGTGCATACCAACTTTAATTAATAGGGATTAACATGGATTTAACGTTTTCAATGCTAGTTGTCCAATCTTGGGAATATATTAAGCATAAATGTTTGGAATCAGAGTCTCTTTAGGCCTAACAAATTCTGTTTTCAAACTTTATAAAAACAAAAGTATTTTCAAGTGTTCTATTAAATCTTGTTTCGAGCTTTTTGTCATATGGATAGTGGATTGTTCGGCAGCTTACTCTCTAGAAGTTGGATTGGTCTATTATGCCATGGCCATAGACCTCAGGGATTAGGCATTCATGTGTTTAACACCTTGACACATGACCATAAAAGCCATAAACTCAAAGAAACCCCTATTTTGTACTGATAGCATGATGGTCCCGATTTGAAAAATAATTTTTAAACTTCGAACAAATTTTTTAGAATTGTTTTTTGATTTTTTTCTTGAAGGGGCCTTGAATTATCTTTACAACAACACTATCCGAGGAAGAAATAGTTGTTATTGAAAGAGAAAGGGTCGTGGCATTATTGCCTCCAGATCATTCCATATATGAGAGTTATGATACTTCAAACCTTCGTTATCTAGAACCCCAGAATCAGCAATTCATATTATGTATGGGCAATTATGATCCATTGGAAAATTCTCAACATTTTTTAAATATTTAAAGTTTATAAAATTCCCATTCTAAAAATGTATCACTTACGATTTAATAATTTTAAATTAGTTTGGATTAATTTTTTGAAATTCACTACTCCTTTTCCCCTACATTTGCGGTCAATGTTGACTTAAACCTGGCTTAAAAAAAAATAATGCTACCTAGAAATTGATTTTCTAAGGTTTTGTGAAAATATTCATAGTAATCCTTATTGAGTTACCTTTCCAACAGTATCACAATTGCCACAAAAACCTTCAGATCAATCTAGAATAAGTTAGGGATAGTGGACAACATCTTCGTCGAACTTGACAAAAGTCACTAGAGTTTTCTTGAACCTTTTCTTTGAGTCATTTGAATGACTCAAAATGTATTCAATGGCTTTTCCCATAGATTTTTATGTCACAACAAGGGTCCTATTATGCTTGGATTAAGGCTTGAAATGCTTTTCAAAATTAATGTCTATTTCCTATTTAAATTGTTGAGTTTCAATTCTAAGATCTACATTTTCCTCTAAATAATCAAGAATGCTGACTTTAAAAAATTATTCAAAATTTCTTTTTTTTTTGAAAGATTTCTAACATTACTTTTTAAAGGGGATACTCTAACCCTATTTTTTTGAAGGGATGCTCCAACCCTACTTTTTAAAACTTTACAAAAAAATCTAAGTTTTGCTTTTTCCATGGACCTTCTCGGACCATTTATCAAACTTTTTACATTAAAGATGGCTATCGAATCGAAACATGTCTCAAAATTGTTATGTGGTTATTCCTCAATAACCAAGGCCAATTATGAGATACATCATGACCATCCTTCCTTTTTGATGTCTTCATGTATTCATTTTTAGTGCAACATTTATTATGTATACCTTACTAACACATTTTCTTTTTCCATGATGATTTTGCATTCATGATTTTAAACTCGAATTTCATAAAATCCAAGGTAATTTTCTACGTCAGCATCCTTTTAGTGCTTGATGTAGGGTATCTTCTTCAAAAATTAATCTGCAGATCACTTTACTAAGCCCTCTATGTTTTTCCTCCCTTATGGTTACATAAAAAGATGTTTATGAAAATTTTACCATGGAAACTCAAATATCATATTTAAAAATTTGCATTTATAAGAAGGGGATTACATATAAATAATAACCACATATAAAACCAAGGAAAATTGATATTTGGATAACTTATAGCTAGAAAGTACCAATTATAGGTGCCATGGGGATGCTAATCCTTTCCCATGCATAATCAACTTCCAGACCTTTTTTTAAAAAAATGAACTTTGGTATATGCAGTTTGTAAAATTAGTGTTTTGAGTTTAGCAACTCAGAATCACTGGTTTTAGTGGTTGTTTGATCATAACTAGCCCAAAATAATTGGTAGCAACTCCAAGTCTTGGTTATTTCATAATGGCCATCCAAGATCAATTGGACGTGCGATTCATCCAATGATCATTTCCTTAACTTTCACTCAACTGACTAAGGGATAACCTAAAGGCAAGCCCTTTCCCTTTTCCTTTCATTATTTTCTAGTTTGAGTGTACTGCAGAGGCAGGTTACGATAGCTTGGCGACTCTGATGGGGACTTACTTAAAGAGTCAGGCCTTCAACTTGTTAAATTTTTTTAGATTCTAGATTTCACTCAATTTTAATCATTATTTATTTGTAATTCCATTTTTTCATATTCTTTGTACATAGCATTTATTTACTATTACTCTCTGTGTTTTGTGTTTCTCATGGTTGCTAGTTTCTTGCCTACCTAAAAAATTAATATGATAGTTTAATGTAATGATAATAAGGAGTAAAATGAAAAGGTTTGATTGTTCCTCTACAGATATTACACACTCATATTTGTATGAGACTCTCGATAGTACTTTTCTTGGAGGGAGAATAGCACCTTTATTAGGTGAAAGTGAGTTAATTGTGCTTCATGGTATCTTTTCATTATTGTGGGCTAGTAATATCTTCCAAGGTGTAAAGTGCCTATGCTTCCATTTATCCATATAAGCATCGCAAATGCATCCACCTGAATTGAAGTTCCGCCAATCCAATAATGGTCCTAGGATCAGGGTGCCTTGACTATTTTACTAAATAGATGAGTGATTTTAGAATCGACTTAAAGTCAACCTATCCTCATATAATTAGCCATAAGAGCCAAATCATGTTAAACCATACCAAAATGCCACTAGTTTGACGCAGAGAATCGGACACTTGGGGAGATACTGCTTACCTTTGCTCTTTTTTATCATTCATTGTTGTATAAGCGATGATAAGCAAGCATTGTCACCAATGCCTATATTCCCTATCCTAAATCATGTCATCTATTGTAATAATGCCATTAGGGCACACTGTTATGCTATTCGACCGATAGCTAATGCTTATTTTCCTTCTTAGGAGATAACATTCAAAAGTTATCACTTAACATCCCTTTTAAGGCCTAATATCGATTCTTAGGGAATAAAACTTGCCCAGGTAAGTCATTATGTTGTCCAACCGATGGCTTAATGCTTGGTAACTACTAGATAATGATGAGTGAACATCATTGCTTAGATCATTGGTAGTATTATAAGAAGCACTATGTCGTAGCATTACAGATAAACAAATGGGCTATCATGTTGTCCAACCGCTAGCTAGACATTAGCCTATTACTGGATAGTAACAAGTGAACTATCACTCTCTAATCTCGATGAGACATCAGAGGGTAATTTCAACCTAAACATATCATTATGGTATCTGCACTAGTTCACATTTTGGCGAACAAGTGATACAACATGTGGCTTTCTATGTTCACCCCAAAGCACCATAATGCTTATTATCAGGGCACTTTTTATGATTTATATTTGTTGCCTTCTTTTATTCTTACCATTCATCCATTAATGCCCTATTGTTTCTCATGTTCATGTCACATGCATTAAACATGTAGAGACAATTGATATAGGACAATGGCGAATGAACACCAAAATGCCCATAATAAAAAATGATCTTCACCTTACTGGCGACATGTTTCCTTGATAAGGCTTGAGGCATAAATCTTCTATTCATATAGATCTCTCCCTTTAAAAGGCCATATTAAACACGACAATGGTGCATTTCATGCAATCTATGTGTCATTCCTCATATATTTGCAATCATAGAGGTAAAGCTCCATGATAACATTTTCATGTTTGTATCACCTTTTCGTGGCTTACATTTACATCCTCATCGCACTAACTTGCATGCATGCATCTTTTCATGACATAAACTTGGGGGGTAGAGTGACAATCCTCATCGATGCAAGAATTTCTCTTAAATAGGCTTTACTATTCTTTTAGGGGTATTAGGATCGACTAAAGCCATTGATCATGAAGAACAACCATCATGCTAGGATAAAAAAACTAGAACTCATATACAAAAAGGCCTAGGAGCAAATGCTACACAAAAATGAGATATTGCAGGTCGAAGTGGCCAAGTTGGGGAAAGTATTCTTAGCCTCGATGAAGGAAAAAGGGCAAGGTAGTGCAACTAATATTAGGAAAAGGTTAGCAAATCCCCAAGCTCACTTCGCTAGTAGCATTAGTGTGACACCTGCCTAAGAGGGACTATTCAAAGAATAGCCACCTTCAGTAGCACAATCCCATTGCCTAGCCATTCATCTATATAAACCCAACTACTGCACCACATTTGGTCAAAAGATGTCATGGTGTGAATATCGAATCATTACTTGTAAACCTTTTGGTCTTGGACCTGGACAAACAAGTAGAACAAGAAAAGGTAGCTAGTTCAAAATCTGTAGAGGTTGCTAAAAGTGAAACCAAATACAAGTTGTTGGAGAAGCACCTTAAGGCTATAGAAGGAAGTGACTAGTTTAGAGTCATAGATGCCAAATCTTTGGATCTAGTCTCCAACATCATCATTCCACCCAAATTTAAGGTACCTAAGTCTGAAAAGTATAATGAGACCCTAAATCTAACTACCTACATGCAAATGTATTACTCTAAAATAGATGGGTGTGAGGAGAATGTAAAACCCTTGATTCACTATTTCCAAGATAGTTTGATCGAGGCAGCCGTTCAGTGGTATAATGAACTAGAAAGAACCAAGATAAGTTGATCTTGCCAAGGCCTTTTTAGACCAATATAAGCACATGTGTAATTGGGCGACGGATAGATTGTCTTTGAGAAACATCAAGAAAAAGCCCACTAAGACTTTCAGGCAATATGCCTAAAGATAGAAGGAAGAAACAACCTAAATACACCTACCATTAAATGAGAAAGAGATGACCATGTATTTTATGGAGACATTCCATGCTCCTTTCTATGACAAGGAAATGACATAAGGAATTCCATTGATATGGTCATGTCCAAGGAAATGATCGAAAATGCGATTAAGATAGGGAAGCTTGAAATAGGTAAAATGCTTAACACCAAGGGAAGAAAAATGCCAGCAGATGAGAGAAAAGAGGTTCAAGCCTTGATTCATGACGGGGCAATCGATAAAGGGTTTTACCATCCACCATTCATATGCTACAAGCCAAATGGTTCACCTAACTTAGGGTGATATCACATCAAATCCTTACTTACTCCTTTACCCACAAGCATCCTTTCTAATGCATAGCTCAACGCACATGACTCTAATTGGGCTTGCCTAGCAACCAAAGAGATTAGAGAATAATTAAAAAAGATGGTGAAGTAATCAAGATAGGAATCCTATAAAGTTGATTCTGGTATCATACACAGAGTTACTTCTTTGACTCATTTAGGTCAGTTGATTTCTTTATTTTGAGCCTATGAAGCCATCTAACCTACAGGGCTGTGACACCATCATTGCTTATGACTAGTATATCGAGAGTACCGGTTATTCCATAAAAGAATGCAAGGCTCTAAAGAGAAAAGTGCAACAGTTAATTGAAGTGAGACAGTGAGATCTCGATCAGCTGTAAGAGTCAAACAGAATGTATGAACCTAGCGTAATAAGGGCATTTCGATTTAGCATGCTTGATGGAAAAGCTTCTATATTTGAATTATCATTTTTATGAAATCAACAAGTTTTGAACTTCGCATCATATGTATAATGCAAGCACGATATTAGCAAATCTCAAAGATCTTATGATTGCTTTTGTTCATTATCTCTCTCAAGTTTTTCTAGGCCAAAATTGACTCATCGAAAGACCTAAAACTTTAAGGAATTAATTCTAAACCATGCCCACATAGCCACACTTCAACAATCAAACCGAGAAAGGCCTTAATTTAGGTTAGAAGTGATAAAACCAAGTTTTCAAAATTCATGGACTTTTTTGGAAACTAAACAAATGTGACATCTTTTAAGAATCTTAATGGTGGTAATTTGACATGTATCAAGATTATGCTAGAAACATTCACTTTCTTTTGCATAAACCAAAGCTAAGCTACCAAGCTATACCCCAAAAACTTCTCAAATTACATCTTTAGGCAACATTACAAAACTACCTTATGTCCCTAATAGAACCTTTTAGACCACATCCTTTCCAAGGAATCCAACACTCCATACCATTTCACTAAGGCCTTTCTCATTGCACATTTTGGGTCCTATCACGACTAGAGGTGGCAAAATGAACTTGAACCCAAAAATTCGCTCGAAAAAACTTGAGCTTGAGCCCGAACCGCACTCGATTTGACCAAAAAGTTAATAGCCCGAACCTTAAAAAACCCGAACCTAAATGGCCCGAACTCGAAATAGCCCGAACCCTAAATGACCCAAGCTCGAAATAACCCGAACCTGAAACGACCCGAACCTGAAATGACCTGAACCTGAAAAATCCTAAACCCGAGCCTGACCTGAACCCAAACCCGAATTTAATACTAAAAATAAATATGAAGAAATTATAATTAAATAATTTTTTATAAATCAAAAACTTTAATAATGAATTTTACGTTAATATTCTTTTAATAATTGAATTAAATATTAAAAACATAATTTATATTTTAAATATAATTAAACTTACTCATGAGTTGGGCTAGGCTGCGGTCCAAATTTTTTTAAAATCTCAATCCCAGGCCCTTATTTAATGTACCTGAACTTGTCTATTTAAGCCATAATTACTGTTTTATCACATTAAAAAATAATTTTTATTAATATTATATACATTATAATTAAATATAAATAAAATATATTAATTTAAAATCACTGTTTCGAGTCGAGTCAGGCTAGTGTGATATAAAAATATGAAAAGCTGAGCCAAACCCAATTGGACCGAATGGGTAGCCCGACCCTTAAATAGGTCTATATATAATAAAATATTAATTTATCAAAAAGTAAATCATATCATGAGCTTTGAAAATTATTGTTAATAAAGTATATCATCCATTTATTACATTTTCTTTAATTTTATTAGTTAAACTCATTAAATATTGAAAGTTTGTGTATGTTAGTAGTAAAATTTTAAATTC
>JAQSVH010032390.1:0-10477 GCA_029448705.1 Adansonia digitata | reverse complement strand
AAATAGTGAGTCCATTATCCCCATTTCACTGTTTCTGGGCCTTGAAATCCAACTATCATTTTCCCTTTTGGGTCAACCAACCTTCCAATCTTCCATCATCCGCCATGTTCTAAGTTCCTCGTAAGAACACCCACACGCTTTAGGTATGGCACAGACAAAGACGTGCCCGCAACAACAGCCGGAGATTATGCAACAACTTATTCATCTCTAATCTCCTTGCAATTCATCGGTTCTTTTTTATTATTATGATTTTTTTTTTTCAAATTAGGTAGAAGTTCAAGGATAATGAAATAGAATAATAAGTATTGAGATATGAATATTAACGGAGGGTTTTGTTTGAAAATTTTAATTTAAAAAAATAATTTTGAATTTAATAAATAATATAAATTATATAATAAAACATAAATAAATATAAAATTTTAATAAATTTTTTAAATTCATTGATTTATTAGATGTCTATTTATTATTAAATTTAAAATATATTTATAAATATTTAAGAACTTAAAATTCACATTGCTACACTTTTCAAATATATAACTATATTGAATTTTAACTAACTTATATATAATATATACATTTTATTTCGATAATTTACATAGTAATTAAAATTAAAATTCATGTTTTCAAAAATGATTTTTTTTTTCCATTTGAAAACCCAAACAAAAACAGAACAAACCAAACATTGATTATACCTTTTTCCTGGTAATAATATTACCAAACTAACATATTCAAATGCATTGCATATTCTCTCAAATTTAAAGGGAAACACTAATATGGTGTTAAGATTTTATAATTTTTTTATCCAAAAAAAAAATAAATGGATTAATGCTTCTCCAAAACTCAAGATTATAAATAAAGTTGAGAATATGGTCACATATTATGAATGCTAAGTATTAACCATGATAATGAATGCTATATATCACCAATTTTTAATTAAAAGAACAAATTAAATTTATTCTTAAAAAAATAGAAGATTTTGTAAGAGTATCTTAAGTTCTCTTTGAAGATTAATTACTATTTTAAATATAATAATTGATAATTTATATATTAATTTATAAAATCTTATATATACTCGTTAAAATTTTTTTATTTTAATTTTACATCTTATCGATCAACTTCGTAAAAATTAAAAAAATAATATGATAATTTATTTTTTTTAATTTTTTACATCTTGGCCGGTCCTAACATTTTCCTAATTTATATAATAATGTTTTTATTAATTTTTTGAAAAATTATATTTTTATATAAAATATATAGAAGAGTAAAAGACTCAAAGTGGAGCCCTCAAAAACAACGGTTCCCAAGTCCTCTCGCTTTTCCACGCCACCCAATGACTTTCTTGCCCAATTCAAAATACAGAAAGAGCCAAAGCCAACCCCTTTCCATTATTGCAACGGAAACTTTCTTGCTTGCCCTTTCCTTTCACATTCTTTGCCCTTTAAATTCCATAATACTATATATGATAAATTAAATTAATAATAAATAATTAAAATATAAGAAAATATAAAAATATAAATATTATAAAATTTATACAATTATAAATACTTAATTAATATAAAATATTTTTAATATATTTTTAACTCAATATATATATCTGATAATTTTAAATATAATTATATGAATATAATATATATAATTATTATATAAATATTTAATATATAATTATAATTAATATATTAAAATTAATATAAATATAAAATATACTATTATAATGAAATAAAATATATAATTATGATATAAATATACTAATTACAAAGCCGACGAATGTAAAAATAACACAAGTTCTAACATTTAAAAGGCAAAGCAAACAAGTTAAACCTAACCAAACAGCGTCATCGGCTTTAAAATATTTCCTCTGGACATAATCAAAGAAATCATGCTTTCAAATTCCAGCGTCTACTGAGCTGTCTTGTCTGAACTTCAATCCGAACTTCCTCTTCTTACGCGTTTGTTTTTTGCTACAAATTCTTTCAATTTCTTTCCTTTTTTTTTTATTGATCTTTTTTTCTTTCAACAAAAACTTAGAATTTGAAGTTCATGGCTTTGAAGATGAACTACAATTTGCTCTTCATCTTCAAACTTTCGCTATTTTTTTCCCTTTTAAACTTCTCGTTGTCGCAAACCGACGTCGAAGCTCCATCCCCTGCCGCTGATTCTTGTAATGGAATCTTCTTATCTTATGCTTACAGTTCTGGAACCAAGTTAAAACCCACGGATCCGAGCCACCAGCCGTACAGGTTCGAGTCGGTTTTAACGGTGCTGAATAACGGCGACGAGGAGCTTAAATCGTGGAAAGTTTTTGTGGGGTTTCAAAACGATGAGCTTTTGGTTTCAGCGTCGAATGCGGTTTTGGCTGATGGGACAAGTTTGCCTGCCAGTGTTGGGAACCGGACCCTTTTTGCTGGGTTTCCGATGACGGATCTGAAAACGGCGATCGAGACAGCGGGGGATTTGACTCAGATGCAAGTTCAAGTTAAGCTTGTTGGAACTCAGTTTGGAGTGGCGGCTCCTTCTGTGCCTTTGCCTGAAAATATTCAGCTTGCTAATGATGGGTTTGTTTGTCCTAAGGCTTCTTTGCAAGGTAAAATAAATAAATAAATCTCGGCTGAAGTAATTAAATTATCTATTTTTTATGTTGATTTTGGCATGTTGTTTGGCTGAGTTGGGATATTTGAGTAGATTAGTAAAACGAAATTGACAACAGAAGCTTTGAGTCATGTAGATTTCTTTGGATTTGGTTAAATTTCTTTATTTGTTTAGGAACAAAAGATTATCATATAAAAAGAGTGGGAAAAAGTTTAATTGGAAGGGGTTTTCTGGGTGAAAAAGTGTGATTTGGATGAAGACATTCATTTGATAAGAATCTTAAGAATTCTTGATAGAACTAAATTTGTCTTAATAAGAAACATCACTTAGTTTAAGAATGTTTTTAGCTGTTTAGTTATGAATTTGTTAACCAAGGCCGAATAGAGATTAAAAACTCTCGATCCTGTTTCAAGCTTTTAAGCTAGTAAGGCTGATTGTTGTTGTCAAATTGTAGTCTTGAGCGTTAGTTTAATTGTTCATCTCTTTCAATCCGACCTGAATTACTGCAGGCGAATGAGAAAATGAGATCATCTTTTCTTGGGCCTGAATTGTAATTTCATAGACTTGAGCATTAGTTTAATTGTTCTGAATTTTATTTCAATGAAATGTGCTTTTCACATGTTGATGGGTATATCTTTTACCGTTTGTGGTTCTTCCAGGTAAAAATGAGATGCAAGTTTGTTGCACCAAAGACCCGAATGTCAAAACAAATGTTACCGTGGATGAGGAATTCCTGCCTCGGCAAAGTGGCGATCTTACAATTATGTATGATGTGACCAGAACATATGATTCAAACTATTGGGCACAGGTTACTATCTCAAACCATAACCCCCTTGGGCGTCTTGATAATTGGAAATTGAGCTTTGATTGGATGATGGATGAATTTATATATACCATGAAAGGGGCTTATCCGTATGTTCTTGATTCATCAGACTGCATATTTGGCTCGCAAGGACAATATTATAGAGATCTAGACTTTGGCAATGTGTTAAATTGTGAGAGGAGGCCAACTATTATTGATCTGCCTCCAACAAAGGCCAATGATACAACCCTTGGGCTGATCCCAAAATGTTGCCGAAATGGTACAATCTTGCCCCCATCAATGGACCCTAGCAAGTCAAGTTCAGTATTCCAGATGCAGGTCTTTAAAATGCCACCGGATCTCAACCGCTCTGAGCTCTCTCCTCCTCAGAATTGGAAGATCAATGGCACATTGAACCCTGATTACAAATGTGGTGCCCCAGTGCGTGTAAGCCCTAGCCAGTTCCCAGATCCAAGTGGCTTGCCATCAAATACGACTGCAGTTGCTAGCTGGCAGGTGGTTTGCAATATTACACAGCCCAAGGGTGCAAGCCCAAAGTGCTGTGTATCCTTTTCTTCATACTACAATGATTCAGTTGTCCCATGCAGAACTTGTGCATGTGGGTGCCCCAGCAACACAGCCCGTACTTGTAGCACAAATGCTCCAGCTGTTCTTCTTCCACCTGAGGCACTTCTCATTCCATTTGAGAACCGAACTGCTATGGCCCGAGCCTGGGCTGATCTTAAACATCGAGCAGTGCCAAATCCAATGCCATGTGGTGACAATTGTGGGGTCAGCATAAACTGGCATCTTCTTACTGACTACTCTCGAGGATGGAGTGCTAGGATCACAATATTCAACTGGGATGAAACTGCCTTTCCTGACTGGTTTGCTGCAGTAAAATTGGATAAAGCGACCCCTGGGTTTCAAAAGATGTATTCCTTCAACGGAAGTGCCTTGGAGTTGAATGGTGTTAACGATACTATATTCATGCAAGGTCTTCCTGGATTAAACTACATTGTGGCAGAAAGCGATGGAGCCAACCCGGAGAAAGACCCAAGGGTGCCTGGAAAACAACAGACAGTAATCTCATTTACCAAGAAAAGTACCCTTGGCATTAACGTGGCTGCAGGTGACGGGTTTCCCTCTAAAGTTTTCTTCAATGGTGAGGAGTGTGCTCTGCCTTTAGTACTGCCAACAAACGACAGTAATCTAAAGGGCTCTACCACAATACTCTCACTCTTCTTAGTTATTCTTGTATTCATGATGATGCAGCAATAGCTGGAATAAGCTGCTACTAGGTTTTGCTGGTCTTACATGCAGCTTCTCTGTCAGTCATGTTGCATCAATGGCTGTGACGAGCGACCACTTCTGGTTTTGTAGCTGATACTGATTTGTTAATTCTTTCTGTTGTTTGATCATTCTATGCCTTTTGGTATTACTAAAGATGCATGCTGTGGAATTTGAAGTGCATGGACTGGGATCGGTCATCTTATTATGATGCTCTAACTCTTATTATGATGCTCTAACATAGTCCTGAAAGTAGACGACTTTCATGTCATGATCTATATGATTATATAGGACTACCTTTTGGATGAATATTACGTAGAGAACATTGATTTTTCATGTTTTTTTTTTACCACTTTCTTGGATTTTATAATGATTTTTCGTATAGTTTCCTATAAATATTAACACATCATTTCTTTGTGCTCTACTTTAACAAGCTTTTTTTTTTTAATTTTTTCCTTTTTGGATTTGCTCGGATATATTATCTGATCATCGGTGACGCAATCATCTGAATTCGAAACCCCTACAGCATTTTGAACAAACTGGTAGTAGGAGGATTGCATTTGCATGGTTGTGACAATTATGCTAGAGCGTCCATTGAGGGAGAAGAGAAGAGTTTGAACCCTGATTATGCACCATCCATCAAAATTATAGACGAATTGGGTGAGTCAATGAATTGGTTGCAGAATTGCCGTAAAAGGCTATGTCTCCAACTTTTCATATTTATTTGAGTGTTTGTGTCCAATGCATTTTCAAATATAAACATGGGGATACGATCATCCAAATATATAAAATAACTTTACAAAAAAATTGAACATTGGATATGTATATACATACATCTTTGAGTCACTTCAAATCCAAGTAATATAGATAGAAAGTCAAAAGTGTAGAGCAATCAAATGATTACGAGGATCCCATGAAACTTAAAGGGCAAGAGATAGCCAGAAACTAACACCCAGACTTATGTCTAGAGCAATCCAATGGTGTGTATGTACATGACAGTCAATTCGTTTAGAAAAAAAAAAGGGGGGGGGGGAAACGAAAAGAAGACAGGATGGCATCAACCTTCCCCATGGCAGAGCAAAGGGAGTTTGAAGAACTAAAAAAAGAAAAAAGGAGCAAACTTCATCTGTTATTAGAGTTAGAAAGTCTCCCATAATCAGCTGATGTCTAGAAACAATGCCCTCCAGAACTTGACATGTATCATGCTGGATAACCTTAGGAAGCACTCTAAAATTAGTTGATCCTGCCAGACTTTGCTACCGAAAACAATCAAAAATTTTGCATGAACACCTTTGCTTATCATGCAGGAAGTATCTTACACATAACAATTATCTTCCAACGGTAACTCATATCAAATCCTGATTATCTGCTCACCTGATCCAGGTACGAGTTTGAAAGAAACCAGCAGAACACAATATTCACAAAGGAAGATGCAGTTTTTTGAACTAAGCAAACACAGTTTCTTGAAGAAAAACGAACTTCAGGTTCCACTGACTGGTTGCTGAAGAGATATTTCTGTTACAAGGAATATCTACATCAGAGACTGCAATCATGGAGAGAACCGGAGCATGGCAGAACCGCACCCCCTAAACTGGAATATTATCGATGGAATACCCATCAAAATCAAACTCGTTTTCAGTCGGTGCAATGCCTTCTTGCTGCCAGAAAATGGAACTCCAAGGTGAGTGAATATACTGATTGATTCATGAAAGTAGGTACTGACTTTAAACAGACATTATAAAGATAAAAAGAAAAAAGCCAACCTGTTTGAGAAGAGCAGTCATGAGGTCCTCTTGTCCGAAGTGATCAGGGAATAGATTGGTAGGGCTCCCATCAACAACGCTCTCAGACTTGACCCTTATTGTATTGTCACCAAGAAGGGTGTTGAGATGTTGGTTAACATTTTGTGCATTCACATGCTCCTTAATATCTCCTGCCACTGAGAACATTGCCTTGCTTACAACAGCTGCATTGCTGTTCTGTCCATTCATTTGGCCAGAAGAAAATCCTTGTTGACCTAAAACTGTTTGCGTAAGATCAAGGCTGCCTTGAAGAGAGTTTGAATGGCGAGAGGCATCAAATGTCATGCCTACATTCTGTAGGTCCCAATTTTGGGGTTTATGTTGATTCAAGTCATTAAATATATCATAACTGGGAACAAATCCCCCTGGCCCTTTAATTTCAGAGTTAACATCTTCCTGAAAAGCCCCTTTAGTTGCGAGGCTAGAAATCCCTGGGGTACTTCCAAGAGGGAAACTATTACCAAGTAATTCTGAAGCATGATTCATGGGGAAATTCATCATCGAAGAGGTCTGTGAAAGCAGATTATAACCAGGGGCTCTAATATTTTCCGGAATTCCATTTCTTGAAGAGACATTGGCAGCAACCCCATTTGATAATATTGGCTGCCCCATGGATGTGGGAAGCCTGGGAGCATGACTGAAGGTGGAATCATTGAGTATCTGCCCTCTTGACAGTGGCTGACCCATCTGCATCGACAAAGAATTATTTTGGCTACTTTGCGCACCATGGGAAGCGACTTGCATATTTATGTTTCCTATTGATTGTGCAGTGTGATGCAAGCCGGCCATATGCTTTGGCTCCATAGTTGTTGGAATTCCATGGAGTAAATTTGTTTGCTGCTTATTGTTCATATGTTGTTGCTGCCCTTCTCCAAATCTCAACTTTGGATTTTCAAAACTGAAGATGTTTCTTTGATCAACAAGGGTCATAGGTATGCCTGATTTAGCAGTTGCCCGACCGAGCCCTGCTGCTTGGAGTCTAGCAAGACTTTGTGCAGGAAGTTGACCAGTGGCAGCAAGAGTTTGAAGATCAAGTCCGTTGAGTGAAGACAGTGGCCCAAAAGTTGCTTCTTGGGGGCTGATAAAAGAAGTATTCAAATTACTCGGGTGCTGCGACACCCCACTCAGCCTTCTAAGATACAAGCGATATTTCTGATCACATGATAACACAATGATTATCATCAAAAGACCAAATATAATTCTGAGAATTATTTATTATTTACAGGTGCAGGCAACTGAAAAGTTTGTGCGTTTAGTGAACTTATACCGAACCTGAAGGTGGCTGGCAACATTTTCTCTGGTAAGTCCAGGAACATTCATCAACTCCAAAATTTTCTTTGGCACAGCCTCTGTATAAGAAAATCGAACAGAAAAATTCATAAGATAGGAATGATAAGAGGCAGGTACCAAATGTGAATGAAGAGAAACACCAAAAATCAAACAGGCAAGTAGTTGCGCTAGAAGATTCTTTTATATACTTGAAGATTCTTATCATAAGATTCTCGTTCTTGAAAATCCGCACTTTTCCAAACCCAGAAAACAGACAAAATTCTACGGTTACTCCTTGGAGCAAATACTTTTATACATACTTCTTCCGGTTGATCTACACCATACTCTATTCTCGTAAGATTATACACACTGGCTAACAGTCCGCCTGGTGCTACATCATAGGCACATTTAGAACGTAGATCATACCCTAATTTCTGTCAGACATATGTGTCCAGCATAGATAATTTTAAGAAAAATGAAGAGTCCGGGTAACACAGATTGTAACGCAATTCTATCCAAAAGCATGAGCTTATACAAACAACAAATCAAATAACAAAAACAAAAAAAAAAATCAATAATTGAAGATTGACTTAGACTAATACATGATGATCAGTAGAAAACACTTCGGCTCACACCCTTGAGTTATTTGCTAAAACCCTTTAACAAGAAAAGTGAAGTATGAAAACTTCCATCCATGTTATGTACCTTCTCTTAAAATACAAGAGAGTTTCACCAGTTTTCAGAAAATAAACGCACAATCACAAAGCTTAAATAATCTTGGTAATCACTGGTAATTATTTGCTATTATAATAGAAAAAGATATAATCCTCAGCAAGTAAACATCAGCGAATTGAAAGAAATGGGTAAAAGACTCATACTGTCAATGCCTAGTTGATTAACTGCTGCAACAAACTGTTGATGGAGCTCAACGGACCAGACAACCCTCGGCTTTTTTAGTGTGGATGTATCATCCCTCTCATCATTTTCATCTTCATCATCCTTCCTTTTTTTTGAGCTTTTCCAATTCCCTTCATTAGCTGACGATGAGTAATCAGCATCTTCAGCTTGTTTTTGCTGCCGATCTCCTTCTTCTGCACTTCCTGATTGCTCAAAGTCCTTCCACTCATTCTTCCTCTTCCGAACCACATGCTGCCATATGTTCTTCAGTGCCTCGATTCGAACTGGTTTGATTAGGTAATCGCAGGCACCATGTGTAACACCCTTCATAACAACATGCTTCCCATCATCGGCTGACATCACTGCAGAAATACAATTCAAATAAGGCCAAAAAGGTAACCCCAACACCAATGAAATTGTCAATCCATGGTAAGTAAAACCATGTCAAACATTTATAATAGAGTACTTACTGATTACAGGGAGGTCCATCTCCAAACCAATATGCTCAAGAAGTTTGAATCCATCCATGTCTGGCATGTGGACATCGCTGATAACAATATCGAACCCATTTTTGTTCTCTCGTAGCATAGACAATGCAGTCTCTGCTCGATTGCATTTGGTAACTGAAAAATTAAATCACAAATCACCCAATCATTCGTCAAATTACAAGACTGACATATCAGTCTCTTAGCTCCAAAGTTTCAAAAACAAGCATCAAACTCCCAAATTTAACAAATCGTACTTTAAAGCTAACGACAAGAAATTTGTAGAAAAGAAGCTAAGCTCAAACCAACTTACAAAACCTAAGTGTTCCCAAATCTATCAAAAACAAATATCATTTCTTTTTGCTTTGACTTCCAAACAAAATCAATATAAGCAAAGAAAAAAAAAAACCCCAACAAATAATCATTTACAATTTGTATAATAGATGTAATACACCTAAAACAAAAAAAAAAAAAATCAAGTGTCTTAATCAAAAACCTAAAATCAAGACAACCCAACCCAACCCAAGAAAGAAATATGACCACAAAGCCTTGTGCATAATACCTTCATAGAGGCAGGTTCTTAGCATCTTTTCCAGGATCATTAGACATGTCGGATCATCATCAACAACAAGTACACGCAAACCAGCAGGAAACTGATCAGAAACTACATCTCCTGCTTTCCAAGCAGCACTTGAGCTAGCAGTTGACATGGATCCTCTTCCACTACTTGAATTCATCTCTCAAAAAAACTCACCCAAACCCAGGAAAATAAAAGATAATAACAAAAAATTGCATAAAGATGCTGCCTTTCACATCCTTGAACTAAAGCATAAACAAAAAGATTGATACTTGATACCCAGTTGACAAATCAAATAACTCAAAATTAAGATTTCAGCTGAAATTTGAAGGAAAAAGAGAGTGATTTTGGATTATTAGAAGAGATTTATATAAAGTTTTTGTGAGATTGAACTTGAAGACATTTGCTTTGTCTAAGATTCAAGCCCAATTTCTTTGTTTTCTGGATTTTTTTTTTTTTTTTGCATTATTATTGTTATATATTTTATTTAATAAATAAATAATAATGAAAAAAAAATTTATTCAAAAGTGGGTCAGTCCCACTCAGTGGATCCAGCTCACATCTGATATTAACTAACTCCACAAAAGTACAACGGTAAAAATGAAAAAAAAACAAATCCTCTTCACATATTTTTACTGTCAATTGTTATTATTATTATTTTTTTACTTTTAAGTTGTTAATGGATAGTTTCTTGAATTAAGTTACACGCAGTTCATAAAAATACAAAATTAATTAAATTATAAAATCAAAAAAATATTAAATAATTATA
>JAQSVH010032378.1:0-10477 GCA_029448705.1 Adansonia digitata | reverse complement strand
AATGGACCTAATTTTATTTAAAATAGATCCAACATGGTCTAGCCTTAAATTACATAATTTTGAAGCAAAATAGCTTAGAGTTTCCAAATTAATGCCAAGGTATCAATAAAATGCCATGATATGTTGATACCTTGGCCTAATGTATCATTACATTTAGGCAATGTATCAATACATTAGTGCCAAAAATTAATATTGGCACTACCTACCCCTTTGTACTTGATTTGGTGTATCAATACAAGCCCCCTAATATTTAAAAATTTTGACCTTAGAGCCAAGGTGTTAATAACCTAGGGTAAGGTATTAGCACTTTTGGTAGATTTTGCATGTTTTATTCCATTTTGGCTTCCTGATCAGTCTTACCTTAATTTAGGATTATCCATATTAGTCTCAAGTGTGGACAAATGACCTTAGTGGTGATTGAGACATTTGAATGTAGTTCATAGAAGCCTGAACTAAATTAGGTATCTACAAGGGGTATTTTAGTATTCTCATGTTATTTTAAACTTTAAGTCTTCTATTAGCATTTTCATACTTAAATTGAACATTCTAGGGTAAATTTAGCCATTTCGCATTAAAACTGAGTTTTTAAGGTCATGCTCGCATTTTGATACCCAAATCAAACCTCTAGGGCTATTTTAGTCTTTTTTTCATTCTAATCGAGTATTTAGGGTTAGTTTGGTGCCTTCATGTTAATATTGAACCCTTAGGATATTTTTAATGTACTTAGATTAAAATAGAGTTGTTGAAGTATTTTTATTAAATAATGTGTTTTAATAGGCAATATCCTCAATTTAAAAATAGTCATAGATTTCTTTTAGCATATGGAAGGGGTTTCATCAATTATTTTAATGATAAGAAACCTTTTTAAAATAGTAAATTGGAATTTTTCCTAAGATTTCAAGAAATAAAATTTTTGTATTCTTTAGGCTTTGAAGGGAAGTAGGGAAACCATTTTGTTTTCCAAAGTTAATAAAAAAAAATCATATTTTCTCTTAAAGGGAATCATAATATTAATAATAAATAATTTGATGCTCTTTTTAGCTTTCCAAATGAATAGCAATTTATAAGCATCAAGATTAGCCGTGATAAGTTCAAAATTAGAAGGTCAATTTTGAAAGGAGATCAATTTTCAAAGTTGACCTTCAAATAAAAATCGACACCTTAGGATATTTCTAGATGTCTCGACATTTCTTCAAGATGATATCAGTAATTCCATGAGAGGTGTTGAAAATCCTTATATCTTGCTTTAGACTGTTCGTTTTGGGTTTTCATCCTAGAGCTTTATTCTTTCTTTTTTTTTTTCCTTTTTTTTATTAATATTTTCACAATGCACATAAGATTTCGAAACTTTTCTAAATCATAGAAGAGACCGAAGCCTCATTAATTTTATTAAAGTTTCTCAAGGAATAAGCCCCTCAGTTGGAATACCCATGCTTGAACAAAATAGTTATTTCAAGGTACATAAATTTAATCAGAATGAAAAATATCAATTCCAAGGCCAAAATAAGTCCTAGCTTAGTAGTGCTTGGTGAAATTGATGTCTGCCTAAAGAGCTTTCTTCTTGTATTCTCGCTTCTTTGTTCTAATAATATAGAAGTCCCCATATTTTGAGAAAGTCAAATAACAATATTGACTAAATACTAATCAATCTAATACAGTATTCGAAAATACAAAACAAAATAAAATACAAATTGCCCCAATAATATGTACATCATTTATTAGGATCGATAATTTCATTATAAAATGCAAATTTTTCCTTTTTTTTTCCTTAAAGGAAAAAAACTAATCTACATTATCAAATAAACACTAAAATACTAAAATTTGAAAAAATCCTGTAATAAAAATTGAAAGAAGTTCACAACTAATTTTAGATCATTCACGTTAGCAATAATCAAATAAAATAGTAAAATTGGTAAAATTTATTTATCCAAGAAAAACAAAAGTGGAAAGAGAAATTCTCGAAAGGGGGTCAAATCTCCTTGGATGCTCCAGCTCCAACCTATACTTACTAAAAAAAAGAACAAAATAGATTAAAATTAAAATCAACATTTTAGTGAAAATTTTGAAAGATTTAAAAGAAATGGACAACCCAGAGTATACAATCTTGGGGTTTTAGATTTCATTTCTTTCAAGCTCTGAAATCGAATTAGTACCTAAGCCCTTTAAAATTTTTGAATAAAAAGTAAAATTGAAAAGGGGAAAAGGTCCAGGTTATGACAAAGTGTCAAGTGCGAGTCTAATACTCATTGATAAAAGGTCCATGTTGTAGAGGCAATGCCATCCATTAGAAAGTAATGGAGTTGTTATGGAAAATTTTCCTTCCTCGAAGTAAAGGCATTCTGACATTGCTAATGGCAAAATCAGTGTATTAGCGTCTAGTGTCATTTAAGATTATAAATTTAATATAAATGTAACTTCTATAGGACCAAAAGTAAATTTGTCATTGTGATATAGATGAATATTGAGTTTTGCCAATAGTAGTGTGGTATGATAGTGGAATGTTAGGCTCTTGTTCTAGTAATTAAATTTAATCCTAATAGCTTCAAATACACAAAATTTTTTAGAAAAAAAGAGTATTGAATTTCGCTACTTACTTTGAGTTCATTGAATTTTATCATCATATTTTTATTTTTTATGAATTTTAGATCAAAATTAATGAAAATAAAATATTTTATAAAATATTTCATCAGTATATTTAAAATAAGTTTTGAACTAAGCATAAATATGTCACGTGTAACTATTTTTTTGCAAAATTTTAATAAATATTTTTAAAAAATTTATTTCAATTTCTCAAACATAAAGATATTCAACCAAAAAAATTGAAAGAGAAAAACATTAAGCGGATATGACAAAAAGTATTGTGAACATTCTTTACAAAAGATAGTCAAATTCTCAAAATTTATTTATCAAATCCACTAACTTTCTCTTTGCTTTTACTTTTTTTTATTTTTATTAAATAGATTAAAATGTTTCATATTTGAAAATATTTATTTTCATTTAAAATTTTATATGAATAAAAAGCAACTTATTGTTAGATGACACATCAGGCGTACAATTTTGCTACTTGTAAAAATATCCATGTAGCCTATCTATGGGCTTTGTTCGGTGCAAGCTGAGATAGGATGTTAACGACTTTTATGTTTGTCCAAGCCTAACTAAAAATATAGGTAACATTTTTTAACTAGACTTAACCCAAAACTGTGAAAAAGAAACCCAAGCTTGGCCCAACCAACTCCAATCCCACTTCTATTCAACATTTCCTCCAATGTCCAAATCTTATTATTGCTAGAAAACTATATAAGAAAAGGACCTTCTAAGTTTTGCCTTCACCATTTTGGAGATAAGGTTTTGATGCTGATGATGTTAATCCTCATCCTTATGTTAGGAATAGCATGCAGACGCATAAAAAACACTTAATAAGAAAGAAATAGGAGAACACAAATTTTAGCGAGCTCTTTGGCCTATGTCTATGATCCTAAAAGGGCGAAAACAACATCACTAATCAAACTTGCAATTTTTGCATTAATAAAACTGCACACTCTCTTCACAAACAACTTGTAACTTTTGTACGAATAAAGTTACAAACCCATAACAAACAAACTACAAATCCTCTTCCCACAATGAAATCCTATAGGGTTTACATATCTATCATTAATTTTAAAGGTCAAGACCCACTCTATATTTTTAAAGACAATTACTTGGTCACCAAAAATTCTTATTGACTAAGATTTCTTTCCTATTAAAAATATTTACTCATTAAATAAACTTAACTACCAAAAAATCTACAACCAATAGAATTTTACCAAAATCTAAATTGATTTCCAATTTGAATTTGAGTCAAATACCTAACAATCTCCACCTTGACACAAATTCCACCAAAACACTAGCCTTCAAGTAATTTTGACTCCACATGATCAAATTAGCCTTGAATGCTCTTTCTCAAAAGGACTTGTCTATCATTGTTGCTTGCCTCTAAAGATTAGTAGCTAGCAATATCAACCCAAGATATGCACCACCAAATTCATTTGGGAATCGGTACATAGCTTTACTATAGCAAATCTCCTCTTGCATTTGTCCAATCTCATGATCACAATCCACAACAACAAATTCTCCATTGAAACTGAATAATCACCATTAGTCATGATCATATTATGATCTCAAACTATAGACCTAACACTAGTTGTTAGGAATAGTGTGATCACCCACAAAAAAAATCATCAAGAAAGATATATGAGAACACAGTTTAGCCCCTTTGGTCTATGTCCTAAAAGAGATCACTAATCAAACTTTGTAGCTTTTGCACAAATAAAGCTACAAATCCTCCTCACTAAAAACTTATAACTTTTGCATAGATAAAGTTACAAATCCTCTAACATATGACTAGTAGCTTTTGTATAGAGAAGCTATAAGCCCTCTTCTTGCAATGAGATCCCATAAGGTTTACATCTCTCTTATTAATCCTAAAGGTCAAAGCCCCTGCTATATTTATAAAGACAATTACTTGGTCACCTAGAATTCTTATCACTAAGATTTCTTTTTTATTGAGAATACTTATTATATAAACTTAACTACCAAATAATTTGCAATTGATAAAATTTGACTAGAATATTCCTAATTTGAATTTGACTCAAATACTTTACAACTTATACTCCATTTCTTCAAGTTAGAGAAAGAGAGAAATAAAGAGACAACAACGTTTATTGTTTTTAAGTTTTAAGTTGTTGTTTTGAGACAGGATGCGGTTATGGCTTGTGGGACTTTGAGAATGAAAGATAGGCAGGGTTATGTTTAGGGTATTCAAGTAAATACATATATTATTATAAATATAAATTTATATTATAGAATATAAATAATAATTCCTAATATATATTCGGGTTAGGCTAGGTCGAGTTTAGGCTTAAATTTTTTACCAAAGAGGCTTAGCTAGTGGGTTTAAAAATTTATCCAAATCCACTTTTTAGGTATAATATTTAGCCCAAACCCTCTTAAATATCGAACGAATCTTTAGATTTGGGCAAATAACCTAACCCATGGATAGATTTATAGCCATGTTCAAAACTTCTTTAAATTATTAATGAAATATTTTATTTTTCATTAATTTTGCCACAACAATAACCAAATTAAAAAGTAAAATAAAAAATGGCATAACAATATTTAATGAAATTAAAATAAAGTGTCAAAATTTAATATTCAAGAATATGGTGGGACGTATATTAGCCAGAAGAATGTTGTAATTATCCTACATATCTATAATGTGTTTAAAATATATATAATACTCTATGTACTATTTAGACAATAATAAACATCTCACTAGCACCACAACATAATACACATTTAAGCAAACAATAATAAACCAAATTGGAAGTCAACCTGAAAAGGCTTTTAGTTTTCGGTCAAACCAATTGAATCGGCCAATTCAATAATATTGAATATTCCTTAAATTTTAAAAAATAAAAATAAATAAAAAAGGAAAAATCTATAAAGCTCATAAAACTTCCCAACTAGTATGGAAATCAATTACAAGAACAACTACAATTGCTAAAAAAACACATGTAACTTGGATCATGGCATTTAGCGATGAGAACTTAATTTTAGAATTAGGGAAGATAAATGAAAAAAATGAGAAAAGTAAAAAAAATGCTAACAATTGGATTGAACATAGAATTATCGAAACGAAGCTCATATGCAACCAAAGCAAAACTGAAAATCAAGAAGAATACTTTGGAACTCTAGAAGTGGAAGGAAATGAAGTATAAATGAAATAATCAAACTGGAAAGAAAAATGCCCTAATATGGGTTATAAGAAATTTGATTATATTTGGGCTTAAAATTAAAATATATATTGGGTTTCAAATATGTTTTGGTTTTTTGGTTTTTTAATAAATTTGGGCTAAATCACATTTACAGCTTAGTCGATGAAAGTCATTGAAATATAAAAGAATTTTAACCTAAGCCCTAGATATACATATGCCTTCTTCTTCCTTCTTTAACATTTTGTCTTCTTTCTTTGTTGAAGCAGTAAAGTTGTACCGAGAAATAAAAGACTTGCAGTTTGATTCCTTCTTCTTCAATCACTGCCATCTCTCTTTATTTCCATGCAAATGGAACATATTTAACTTTCTCACCCTGCTTACTCTTGAGCAATCAATAGGATTTTGTCTTTTGATACAAAAGAAAAAAAACCAACATTTTAGTCTAGTTTTAGTGGGTTTTTTGTGGTTAACCGATTTTTTGTTACCAGTTAATTATTGTCAATGGTTTTAGAAATTTTTAGTTATTTTAAAGTGATTGAACTATTTGGTCTAGTCCTTTTTTTTTCATTATTGCATTCAAAGGCATTTTATTCTTGGGGCTTAGAAAAGAGCTAGGCTTTATAATTTCATTTTTCTTTTTCCCTGGCACTATTAATTTACCTGCCATGAGTCATCTTCTAGGGCACAATTAGCCCATGCCAAAAAAAGGCCTAATATTTGTTTCTTCATATTCAAATCATATCCAATAGCTGCTTGTTGAGAAAAAGGTTATTCTGATATGATTATTCTAGGACAAATGGCACGTCCAATAGGTCATTATTAAGAAACAGTGTTGTTGATATAAGAATTGTTGGACTGTGCTCACTATAAGGTGTTATCCACTTTGGAGCAGTGTGTAGAATGTCCTCACGATTTTATCCTTTGAGAAAAAGCGCTTGGATAGGGGAGGGTAGCCTTTGCTTTATAAGCCACAGTTCATATCCTTGACTAATCGATGTGGGATTGTTGTCTTGCCCCAACGCTAGCCCCCAGGCAAGGGTATGGACTGTGTAAGTCAAGTGAGCCAATTCAGTCATAGATTGAATGGTCAAGTTACCACTGTGTAAGTTGTAGATCGAGTGGGCAAGTTTGCCACTATGTAAATTGTAGATTGAGTGAGCAAGTTTGCGACGATATAAACCATAGATCAAGTGGGCATGTTTATATGCCAGCTTTTGTGTAAATCGAATGGGCAAATTACTACTGTGTAAGTCGTAGATCGGGTGGGCAAGTTACTACCGTGTAAGTTGTAGATTGAACGGGCAAGTTACCACCATGTCAGTCGAGGAGGCATATTTACATAGTAACTTGGTGTTATTCATTTATATGCTTGAATGAGATTTTGGTTATGAGCCTATGACTTGACAGTTCCCACAGACGGCACCATTATTGATGCAAAAATTGTCGGACTATGCTCACTATGAGGTACTGTTCATTTTGGAGCAATAAACAAACTATCCTCAAAGTGTTGTTCTTTAAGAAAAAGTATCTCAGTGAGACAACAATACTACATCAATTAGTTAAGGATATGGATTATGGCTTATAAAACAAATGACACCCTTCTTCGATTAAGGTGCCTTTTCTCAAAGGACGAAACCGTGAGGTCAGTCTGTGCACTATTCCAAAGCGAACAATCTCATAGCGAACACAGTCAAACAATCCTTACATCAACAAGTGCTTCATAATGAATCTACAAGTTTTTCAAATCTATTTTTTTTTTTTTTCAAGTCACCATTTTTAGATCTAAGACCTTTTTCTTCATTTTCAGATCAAAGCTCTCTCTTGCGCTTCTTACAATTTTTCCCTTTTTTTTTATTAAAAAAATGAAAATCTACTTTTAAGATTTAAGCCCTTTTCTTCATTTTCAGATCGAAGCTTTCTCTCTCTCGCTTCTTACAATTTTTCTACTTTTCAAAAAAAATCAAAATTGATCCTCTATTGTCTCAAATTTCTCTCTTAAATCCCTAATTTTTACTCAAATTCATCTTGATCAGTATCACCATTGTGATTTCTTCATTTTTAGTTGCACACTTGTCCTTTGGTCTCGCATTTTGATTTTGCTTTCTTGTTTTCCATTTTGATTTGTGATTGTGACAGATCGAGCACCTTTAAGCATTGGCTAAGAACTGGATATTAGGGATAAATTGATCACATCTCAAAAAGCTAACACTTGATTTAACATCTACATCGGAGACATCACTCGAGTCTACAATTCCCTTCTTTGAGGCAATTTGGAATTTGCTAGAAACTTTGCGAAGCCTTTCTTCATCTGATTTCTCATATAAGGTATCTGCTACACAATTAGATCGAATTCACTAGATTTGTTTTCTAAAGTTGTTAATTTTGATCACAGATGTATAACACTTTTAAATAACTTTGATTATAGATGTTATACACTTTTTGATTAACTTTGATCATATACGTTATACATTTTTGTTTAACTTTGATCAAACTTCTTAAGGTTGTCTAACCAAGTAGTTTACTCATTCTCCAAAAAGAGAGTTCTTATGTTACAGCTTGAAATTTTTTTAGTTCATATGCTAAAGCTGGAAATATCTAAGCTTATGGTTCAGTGCAATTTGGGGGAAAAAAAAGCAGAAAAAACTTTCAACAGCAGTTCTAAAGACCAGTAAAACTCATATTTTGATTACACAGCCTTGACAAACGGAGGCTTTTAGCAGCGTCTTAAAAGTGCCAGGAAAAATGTCATCGGAAAACGCACAACCTATTGCAATGTCAGTGGACAGACCACTGGAATGTTTTCACTGGCATTTGCCTAGTTAACGATCAACCAGTGGTTAGAGAATGGTCGGTGAAACTATTAGCGATAATTTTTTTGGCTCTTTATTGGTGCTTATAAATGCCGGTGAAACTGACTTTTCTTTTGGTGCGATGGCTCCCTAAGAAATACTAAAAAGTTTACCCCTTGTATGATGGAAATAAAAAGCGGAGGAAATAGAAGAACTAAAAAATTACAGATTTAAATTTTTTTTTTTTTCAAATGCAATTTATTCGTTAAAAGGAAGCAGAGAAAGCCTACTACAGATCATAAGTCACAAACTAGCAAATATTTTGAGCTTGTTTAACATTGTTTATGAAAAAAAAAAAATTGAGTTAGAAAAAAGTTTGGATTGAAAAAATAAATTATATTTAAAAAGTATAGTGGGAAATATGATATAAAATTTTAAGTGCTCGGTATTGTTTAAAGAAAATTTATAAGCAATTGAAATGCAAATATATGTTTAAAGTAATAAAATTTTATATATATGAGGATAAGAAATTCATTTTATACCAAAGTTAATTTTCAAACTATAAAAACCAAAATTTTATACCTATTTAATATTGAACTGACAATGATATATAACTTTTAATTTTAAAAGTTATGCTAGCAAAGATGCTAATCTGTTAACCTATTAAGTGCAGTATTTAATGCTTAAGGGCCAGGAACTAAAAGGAGATCGACCAAACTCTACAAAGACGTTTTGTTTTTTTAACAAAATGCGCAATCTTTAGTTATAACAAGAATACATTTTCCTTCAATAATTAAGCAACCAAAATTTTGATGAAGTATTGAAAAAGAAAAAAAAAAAAAAAAAAAAAGAATGACATACAATTTAAAATCGAATTTGCTGTAACGGAGAACCTCGAATAAAATTTACACGCTCCCATTAACACATTCAGAGCATTAATATTACAAACAATTTCACACTAAATTCAGTTACCAATCTTTGGAATCTGTCCCAAGAAGCTTCAAATCATTTTTCTTTTCCAAAGTAAATAATAATAAACCAATGGAAGAAAGGATTAATGAGTGAGAACTGTAGTCAAAGCTGCTCCCTCGAAGGTATATGAGCTGCAAAGAAACCTGCCTTTCAAATCTCAAATTGTCTAAGAAAATTAGCTATGAACATCTCAGCTCTCTTATCAATATCAACCTCGACTGATAACTTCTTGTCCGAGCCTGTCTCCTAGAATAAGAACCCAAATCATCAGAATCATAGTCGTCCACACATGCCCTCAACCCTGGCCTATCCGTGAAGCTCAGCCTCCGGCTGCTTGGATCATGGAAGAGATACGCCATCAACTCATATTGAAATTTAGAACGAATTTTAGCTGCTTTACGGCCCTCCTCAGACGGCTAGGCGAAGACCGGTGTTCCATGGTATAAATTAAAGAAGCGAGTATTATAGATCGATAATTGAGTGTTGCAAGGTTGAAAGTTTAATGTGGTTTGCAAGGCTTAATATGTTGATAGAAGATAAGATGAAAGAATGTAGGAGGCTTCATACGAAGAGTTTAAGGAAAAGGTGCTGGGTCAGTTTGGAAGCAAAACAAAATTGCGTATATAAATGGAGTATCATGTAAGGGTGACTGCAAGAAGTTGGATTTTTATGCGAGATTATGAGTTATATTTGGTCAAAACTTTGATTAATTCCATCAATATCATTGTCTCACTCCCTGCTTCTCAAGTTTGTTAATCCTTTCCTAATTTTTGGAAATTTAAAAAATAAATTGATTTTGGAGCATAATATTGAGTTTTATTTTTTTAAAATTTAATGTTTCATAATTTTACGCATAATAATAATAATAATAATATTGTTTAATTCCATCAATATCATTGTCTCACTCCCTGCTTCTCAAGTTTGTTAATCCTTCCCTAATTTTTGGAAATTTAAAAAATAAAT
>JAQSVH010032263.1:0-10482 GCA_029448705.1 Adansonia digitata | reverse complement strand
TGACATGGTTCATAGGCTGTTCCATCATCCCAAATTGCTTGAAGATTGTATGAATGAGCATTTGAATCCATTATCATCGACTCCCTGTTGTTATAGACTTTAGAATGTTCGAAACCCAAGTCTAGCTCTAGGGAGCCTAAAAAACAGAAAAACTCCCTTGTTTTATCCTGGCAGCACTATGATCATGACTTGAAAAATCATTTTGAACCCTAAACAATTTTACATGAATTTTTTGATATTTTCCCTTAAAAGGGCATCAAATTATCTTTCCAATACTGTCTTATTTGCCCTCGGATCATTTCAGATGAGGGGTTAAGCTTTTTCAAACTAATGTTGTCTTGAACCCTTAGAATCAGTTATCTACATTCTATTGGCCATTTTGGCCCCTCAAAAGATTTTTTTCTAAATTTTAAAAATATTTTTACTAAAAATTTCATGAAGTTTGTTGTTTGAAAGGTATTGTTTGTGATTTAATGATTCTAAATGAGTTAGGTATGATTTTTCGAAGTTTGCCACACCCATTTCCCTGCACGTACTATCCACGTAGTATTAGATCCAACTTCAAAATTATTTCCTCCTGCAAAATGATTTTTTAAGATTTTTGGAATATTTTCGTATTAACCCTCATCAAGTTACCTTTCCAATGGTACCTTACTTGACCTCTAAGACCTTCAAATTAGTCTGAAATAAAATTAAAAATGGGGATAGCATGATATTGTCCCTTGTTTCAGCATTAGTCAAAATTAATCGATTTTTCAAAATTTTCACTTCAGGGCATTCAGATTCCTCTGAACGAGTTTGACCAACACACACTGAGTCTAAGAATATGTGTCAACCTATCTCTAGGCTTAGATCTAGACACAAGTATTTTCTTAAATTTGATTAGTTTTGATTTTATCAATTCTTACCCTTTCTTGCTAAAAACTTATTGGTTTTTTGTCAAAAAACTTCAAAATTTCATTTTTGTCAAGAAATAGTCAATTTTCATCAACTTAAATTTTTCAATATCATTTTTTAAAAATCAGCAAAAAACAATTTTTCTCTTTCCTTAATTTTCTTTAGACTTTTCAAAATTCAAACCCAGTTCTTACGCCTTAAACAACCAATGGATCTAAACGCATATCAAAATTGTCGACTTGGTTATATCTAGATAATCACTGACAATTAAGAGATATAATCGTCTTTTCCCCTTTTCCTTTTTTTTTTGGTGTGATTTACTTTATGTGATGTTATTTCATTGTCGCCTGATTAACATATTTCTCTTTATGGTGTTTACCTTGCATTCATATTTTCAAATCATTTTCAAAAATCACAAAGGCTTCATGTCAGTATCGCTCTAGTGCTTGATACGAAATATCTTGTTCTCAAAATTAAATCTAGAGTCATTTTATTGAAAATCTCTATGTTTCTCACTTTTTTTAGACACATATAGGATTAAAATTTTCCTCAAAACTCTGGTTTATCATTTTATACAAATTCATGCATTAGAAGAGGATTATATTGAAATAATGACAAATCAAAATTTAGAAAACCAAAACTAATATAAGATATGGCTAGAAAGGTACTAATTTTAGGCATCTCAGAGAGGTTGATACTTTCTTGTACTTAACCAACTCCCAGGCCTAAACGATGAATCTCTAGACCATGCAGACCGTGGAGTCGATGGTTCAAGTTTCGTAACTCAAAATGTCGATTTTAGTAGGCATCCGTTAATGTTAATCCAAATGATCAATTGCAAATCTAAGCTTTGGCCATTTCGTGGTGGCCAATTGACATTGGTTGGATGATTATGGACTACTATCTAGAGCAATTTATAATATCGCATAAAACAAATCTACTATCATGCATACTGGTTGGATGATTATGGACTACTATCTAGTGAAATTTCCTTGAGCCATCAAAGGAAATTGCTTGGTCAATTCTTAGGTGATTACATACAAAGCCTTTAAAAGCTTCTTGCACTCTCCTTGGCTTTATGGCACCTTATCTTAGATCTCCATCTTCAAGTTACAAAATCTTTCCTAATTAGCCCTAATTTTACACTTACGTAATCTAATTACATTTGCAATAAAAAAACCTCAAGTTACATTTGAGGGGATTTAGGTAAGAAAAGAATTTTATAGCCTTGGAGAAAAATAGGGATAAGGCAGGGTTCGGAGAGCCTATTTAAAAATTTAAACATCCATAAATAATCAACCATACATCTACAATCATATTAGGCCTAGTCCATAATCATCCTATACATCCACAAGAATTGTAAATATATATAAACATGCGTTTTAAATTCAAGTTACCAATTTTTTATGCTTAAATAATTGATCTGTATTTAATTTAATTAAGAAAATAATTTTCTTACATGATTAATATTTATTTTAACCATATTAGAAAAAATTATATTCCAAATAGGTTTAATTTAAATTAAATATATTTTTTAATTAATCAAATTAATTGAATTTCCATGCTTATTATATTATTCAATTTATATCTTAAACAATTTAAGAAAATAATGCACTGGATAATTAGCTAATTGATGATATGTAAGAGCTTTAATTAGAATAAATATTTTAAGGTGTATTGTGACAACCATGTTAACTTTTAGAATTTTTATCCATTATATAATTTTAATATAATTAATTTAATTATATCAGATTTTAAATCTAAAGAAAATTAAAATTGGAAGAGTCCTACTATAATGGGACTATGTTTGGTGCAAATCTTGGAGGAACCCTAGTCTAATTAGGACTTTATCCCATGCATGGCTATCTTAGTCATCTTATTCTAATTCAAACAATATTTTTTTCTTGCCATAAAACCTCTGAAAATACAGCAAATTTATAGCAACTCCTTGCTGCCATTGATGCCACACCAAGTTCCAAGAAAAAAGACAAGATGCCATAAGCTTTAAGCACACCAAGTGCACACATTTTAGCCTAGCATTGAAATATTTTCAATTGTGATTTTAACCTGATTTTTCTAGCAAGTATTATGAACTTTTCATTACATTTTCAAGGTGGAAAAACAAGGAAAAAGTTCATAACAATGGCTGCCCAAAAAATCAGCCCTGTCAAAACACTGCAACAGAGTTAAGCTAGCACTAGTCAACACCAAATTTTCAACCAATGACTCCAATATCAATTTAATTAATAAAATATATTTTGACTACATGAATTAAAATTTTGGAAATTTAAAAAACAAAAGAAACAACTTTCTTTAATTTTTAAATTCAAAAGCAAATCAAGATAGCATCAAACTAACAAAATCTTTAATTAATAACAACTAAAACACAAGATTAATCAAATTAATGCAAAGAGGCTCATGATACCACTTGTAGGAAGTCTCAAGAGCAAGTAATCAGATTAAAAAAATTTTTAAATAGCATATAAACATGGTAGCAAAACCAAAATAATAAGAATAATCCAAGACTCCTTAAATAGGATCGTCTTGCATGATCTTGACTAATCTTTAAGATCAATAAACCTAAAGATGTATTCAAGATTCAGACTTACCTTAATCTATAGAAGTCTTTCAGCAATTCTAAGACTTAATTATCAAAAATACGAGCCCGGTTGTCATAAATCGAAGCTATTCAAGCGTTCAACCTCTAATGGTTATCCACACAGGTGACGAAAATCCTTCAATAAGGAAGAGACTTTATTGTCAGGAGCCATGTTAACAACTTAGGTTTCAATAGACCTTTTTTTCCACTTAGAAAACATTGATTCAACAATCAAATTTCAAAAGAAAACAATTTTCTTCAAGAACCTTCAAATTTGCACAATCCCTATTCAAAAAAGTTAAGGGAAATGCAAAATAGGTTCTCAAAGGTCCCTTGGCCGAATTCTTTAGTCTCTTGTAGACAATATAGGATGGCTAACATAGATTAATATATCTAGGGCTTAAAATTTTAATTTTTGAGAAGTTATAATTTTGCCTTGGCCTATGTAAACTTATTCAAATTGGGCTTAAGTAAATATTACTTATATTAGACATATAAACCTAGTCTCAATTTAATTTTTACTAATTACCCTTATATGCGTGACCCATTATGCCCCCATCATATAGGCAATAAATATAAAATAACCCAATTAAGAAAAATTTATATTTATAGACCAAGATTGACATTAGTAATGCATCATGGCCACCCAACATGCAAGAAGTGTTAATATGGTTTTGACAAGCCCTTTAGTGTTTAGTATCTTAGTGTAATAAATATCCTTTCATCATATATCTCGAAATTAGAAGGAGCATGGTTCAATGTCTACTCTTACCTCATTCTGTATTAGAATGCAACCCCTATGAGTCAACTGTATGATTAATATTGCCTTGGCTGAAGACTTTGAGTTAACATAGGCCAGGTACATTTGAGTTATGTCCCTTCATATCACTTAAGGTGATGAATCCTCTCTAGACCACTCATTCACTTACCATATGATTCATGCCATATCCAAATCCATCTTACCATAAGCATTTATCAATTGTAGACTAGTCTGTGATGGAATCAATGCATGACATATCTCATATAAGATGACCTAGTGTCGTAAGTCTATGGATCACTTACATATACTAAGACATGAGAGTATTTGCATAAACACTTGAGTGAAATACCAAATGGAACTCTCAGAACAAGTCATGTTCAGCAAACTTGTTACCATAACAAGCACCTATATGATGTCCCCAAGTATCTTTATACTTTAACTTAAGAGATCAGTTGCATGCATTTTATGAATAGAGGCTTCCATATGCCAGCCTTTGTGTAATATCAATGCCCTATCTTAATAATACAATGACTAGGAACGTTTTAGAAATACGGCTTTGATGCATAGGGATTTAACTTTTTAAAAATCTCTTGCTAGGCTAATGTGTTTCATGGGCTTGCCTACATAAGGTATTTATAGCAATTATAGAATTAAATCCTATGGATAATGAAATACATTTACAAAATTAAATAAATATAATGTTTGATTACATGAAATCATTAAAAGATAATGCATTACAAGCCACAATGATTGGCTTGTAAGGCTTACACTAATAATATTTATTATATTCTTTTTCGTTTTACTAACATGTTTTCTTTTGCGGTGTCCATTTTACATTCATTTTTCAAAAATTATAGAACAATGTTTCATGTCGATATCTTTCTAGTGCTTGACATAGATTATTTAATTTTCAAAAATCAAATCTGGAGATCATTTTTGTCTAATGCCTCTATGTTTCCCACCTCTTTAGGATACATATAAGATTTTTTTTTTCAAAACCTAGATTTACTAATTTATACAAATTCATGCATAAAAGGGGATTATATAAAAAATAATAACAAGTTAAAATTAAGAAAACTGAAAGCAAGTCAAGTCATAGCTAGAAGGTATTAATTTCAGGTGTCGCAGGGATGCTAGTACTTTCTTACGTGTAACTAACTCCCAAATACAATCGATGAATCTCTAGACCATGTAGACTATGGAATTGATATTTTGAGTTCCATAATTAGGAGTGTCGATTTCAATAGGCATCCGATCATGCCTAGCCAAATGATTGGTGGCGACTCCAAGTCTTCAGCCACTTTGTGGTAGCATCAAGACCAGTTAGACGAGTGATTCATCCAGCAGTCTTCCCCTTGCTTTCATCTTATCATGCTTAATCTAAATCATGATCAAGGGATATCCCAAAGGCACACTTTTAAGTCATGTACATCATCTAAGTGATCAGGTAAGGGCAGGTCACAAAACATATATCTGCTCTTACAGCTTTAAACATACCTTGCTTAGCTCCACCAATTATTAGTGGCTTTATATGATCCAAACCAATCACTATCCTAAAATTCTCCATTTCATCTTTGTTGATTTTGTCAATGATGTTTAAGGTTATCATAGCTTCTTCTATCGTATGCCTTTGAGCTATGACTTTAAGGCTCAAGGTTCTGACCTTTCTTGTGGCCTCAAAATCTCAATCACTCGATATTGATATCTTAGACGAAATGGGCCTGGTTGGTTATAACATTTAGGGTGGCGATTGGGTTCCTAAACTATGAAGACAACCTTTACTACTATCGACACAACTAAATGCTCCCATATCCAATAATGATCTTGTGCACATTGCCGACCTTGAGCATTATTATAATCACAGTGGTGATGACTTGGAGCATGACCAGCTTATTCTTCCACCAAACAGTAGCACTTCATGTTCTGTGCTAATGGATTTGTGCAACATACATGATTCCATCATGGGCCATTTTGATGAATGGGATCAACCTCAATTGTTAGGACTAATGATTTGCCTATGTTGACACTTGATTCATCACTATTAAGCATAGACAACAAGAGTTGATTGAGTAGTTTTGTACTTCTTCGGCTTTCTATTGTTATTTTGCTCTGCCTACTTTTCCAACTATTGATGAACCTTTAATCAATGATGCTTTCTCATACTAGTCTTATTTTAGGATCCTTTGCAAGCCTTTTCAAATTTATTTCTCATTTTTTTTCATGTATTTCAAAACTTGTGCATTTCATTAAACATAGTTTATGATTTTCTTGTTAATGAAATTATCTTTTTCTACGCAGTTGTCGATTGTATCATGCTTCTTTCTCTATTTAGCTTTGAATTGCCAAATTTTGTTTGACATTACAAAAAGAAAAAGATATGCTACAAATTTGCATATAATTATTGAGCTTACTAGGATGTTGATGTTGAATACCTTGATATATTGGTATTATGGATATTGAAAACATTGATATATAGCCTGAACATGATAAATATTGAACTTTAATACTTTTATGAAAATCAAGCACATGATATGCATAACATATTAATGTGTTAACATAGGGTTTAAGGTTTAAAGTTTAAGGTTTAGCGTTTAGGAATTTTAAGTTAGGGTCATAATATTATTAGTACCGAAATAAGGGAGTTTTTGAGTTTAGGTTTTTCTAGATAAATATAGGGGTGTTAGACACACGAATAACCTATAAGTAGGGTCCATGGCAGTAGAATCATGAGTCTATCTGAAGTCTCAAGGAATTAAGTAAGTAGACAACCCATTACCTATGCTATCAAGTCACAACACAAAGGCTCAACACTGAGACATTTGATCTAGCATTCTATAAATAAAAAATTTTTAAACCTGAGAATAAATTTTATTTTGCCACATTAGGCTATGAATCCAAACATAAATTTCTTAATCTTTCCCTAAGATTGTAAAAGTGATTTGTTGAAAAAACTGAGGCCAACATTAATCTCATTTGTTTGAGAATATGTGAGCCTAACTTTGGAAGGTTTTATAAAAATAGAAAATGGCAATAAACACACTAGAAACAAAAGCATCAAGTAAGCATTTTAAATTAAGTGTAGCATTCGAACATGGCATCAAGAACCAAAAATATTCTATAACATCAATAAGATAACATTTTTATCAAGGAAAGCATGCTAGAAATGCAAACTACCTCCTATTGACATCAAGAAAGGCTACATAAGCCTATATAAAACATGTACCATGATTTAAAAGGTGAAACATAACATAAAGACATTAAAAAAGGGGCTGTTGAAATCATCCAAGGAAAAATGACAACTTTTATCATCAAAACATCAACAAGAGTAAGGTTGAACCATGTATCATCATAGGAATGCATGATCCCTTAAGAAAAGGACATGGTTAGCATAAAAAAAGTCACTAATATGGATGCAAGTAATGCTGAAAATATCAATAAAATAAGAAGAGAAAGTTAGGGATATACTACCAAGGCTTTGAAACCTTGCTTAAACTCTTACTCTTTCATTTATCTGCTTGCTTCCAATATTTTTTTACTCACTTTCTTCTCTTTCTTTATATGGATTAGCAAGAAAAAATGGCTAAAGTTGAGCTCAAAGGCTATTCTAACAATTGAAGGGGTTTTAGTGAGGAAAAATGCATGGAAAAAAGGGTTTTTAGAGGGCTCTGAAAGGAGCTGTAGGATTGATGTATTTTCTTTAAACGAGAGCATGTGAAAGGTGAATGTTTTTGTTATGAGCATTAACATATTCCTTTTATAGAGGGAGTTTTCAACCTTAAAAGAAAAACCTAGTGAAATAGGGCATTTAGACATTTTTCATGTGCAATTGATGAGTCATTGTACTAAAGGTTAAGTTTACAATATTTAATTGGTTGATGTACTATTGTTATAGCCAAAGATAGTCATGCATGGGCTGACTTAATGTGAAATATCTACCTTACCCTTCATTAATCCAAATTATATCATGAAATGCCCTTATTTTCAACCTTAATAGACCATTAAAAATGCATTGATCCCTTCTTAAGGCTCAAGATAATATTCATGAAGCTTAGTTAGAAATTAAATGATTTTTGAAACTAAAATCATGGCCAAATTCTTGTTTTTGAAACAATACAACATCAAAGAGAAAATGGCATGAATATATTAATACAAGGAACACTGTATCAATACATTTAGGTATTTTAGGTTTATGTATCAATACATAGGGTGAATGTATTGATACACTCACCAATGTATCGATACATTTAGGTCTAAAACTTGTCCTTTAGCTATTACTAAACCTATACTGGTACCTTTGCCCAATGTATACATCAAGCAAATGTCTCGATACATGCCCCATTTATATCAATACAACTTAGGGTTTTTGCATTTGGTGATTTGGCAACCATTATGTCAATACCATAAAACCATATATCCATACAATCAAAAATGTAAATTTTATGTACCTTTGACTTCTTAAATACTTTACCTAAACCAAGAATGATGGAAAATGGATGTATGCTTGCCCGTTTAAGGTTTATTAATCCCTTGAAACGTTTGCATGGAGGCTTAGACAAAATCGAGTGTGTAAATACATAATGTCATATAATAGTATGGAATGGATTGGATAGGTGTTACTTTTAGAGTGTAGTTAAAAAGAAGTCTTAAATTTTGTCTTTGATTGAATGTCATTGCATTTTTCTTTATGTTCTTCTGTTTTTCTTGTATATAAAGAGAAACCCTTTTGCTTTTTTATTACGTTTCAGTCATGTTAAAATTCTTCTTATTGAAAAAATTGTTCCAAACATGTAATTATATCTATTTTAATTTTAAGAAGAAAAGAAAAATGGTCCAAGGACAGTGAAAGATGTCAAGTTAATTAGTAAAGGAAAAATATTGGAGAATAACAAAACATTAAGAGAATGACATAGTCCTCTTTGTAATATTTTTAATGGAGCCATGAGTGTACGTGTTGTTGTTTAGCCTTCTCTTTTGGAGAAAGGTATAATTATTATCTGTTGGATTCCTAAAGTTATGATATTAAGGATTTCATAAAGAGCAATAATACTTATTTGTCCTTTTGTATGTTTGTAACAACAATTTGTAAAAACTTTTTTTGTGGAAAAAATAGAAAACCTTTTTGTTTGGATATTATTGAGGCTTGGTAGTTGATTTTCTACTTGTTAGTTCAATAAAAAAAAGTTAGTTGATGTTTGCATTTCTCTAACATTAAAAAAGTTTAACTTCGTATTCTTGGCCACTTCTTGTTAATAGCAAAGCACTAGATTGAATCCAACTTATGTTACTGGACTCAAAGGTGATTACCAGATACTCTATTTCCATATCTAAATATGTGTTAGATATAGGCTATGTCACTTGGAAGCATCAGATGTGAGGATATGTTTGACAAATGTATGTTCAATTATTTCTTGTGTTTTTCCATGTGTTTGGAAGTCATAACCATGTCTAAAATTTTGTCAGACAAGGGTAATTTAAGAAAAATAAAAAGTTAAAGCAACATAGGATATGGGTACATTAGGAAAAATGAAAACTCTAGGTAATATAGAATCTGACATACATTTTCAACTACATACTTGTTCCTTGTTTATTCTGTTATATATTTTCTTCTTTTTAAAGTAACATTTGTATCTTTCATTAATGAGCAGAAAAAGAAGGACCAAACCAACCAAAGCTGAATAGATGTGTTTATGTCATACTAAAATCTACAGTTTTGAAAAGTGGATCAGGTCATTTTCAAATGATTTTAGTTAATTGATCATTTCTTCACTGCTAATATAATCCTTGGCTTTAAACTATGATATGCATCCTTGGATTTTCTGCAGGCAAAGATTACTGGAACTAGTATACAAAACTAAGTTGGGGATTTTCTGATTGTGCCCATTTATTCTGTAGGTCATTTTTCTTTTTCTATTGTGTAAGATAATGTTCCAATATTTATGAGATAATTATCAATTATTTTTAAATGGCCAATTATTCTTTTAACATAATTGCCATAATGTTTATTTAATTTATTTAATGTAAATTTATATTTGTCCTTTAATGATAAACAAATCTCAATCATTCATTTGGATACTTTATAGACATTCCAAAATTAAAGATAAAAATATATTTAACTCGGTACTTTCTTTGTCCATCATGTTATTCATTCACACATATTCAAATTCCATCAAAAAGCCTCAGGTAACAAAAGGGTGAATCAAGGGAGAGAAATTAATTTATTTGTGAA
>JAQSVH010032166.1:0-10487 GCA_029448705.1 Adansonia digitata | reverse complement strand
GGCACTATAAACACCTTCTCCTTATTGTGATAAACGATTTTGATGCTTTGGTTTCATAAGAAAAACTTCTCTTTCTACCATTTTTAGAATCAAAGTTCTTCTTTCAATTAGGATAAGCATGGATTCATATAAAAATATCATTTCTTTTCTTGATTGGGCACTATAAACACATTCTCATTGTTGTGATAAACGATTTTGATGCTTTGGTTTCATAAGAAAAACTTGTCTTTCAATCATTTTTTGAATCGAAGTTCATCTTTCAGTTGGGATAAACATGGATTCACGTAATAATATCCTTTCTTTTCTTGATAGGGCACTATAAAGACATTCTCCTTGTTGTGATAAACGATTTTGATTCTTTGGTTCCATAAGAAAAACTTCTCCTTCAACCATTTTTATAATCGAAGTTCGTCTTTCAATCAGGATAAACATGGATTGACGTAATAATCTCCTTACATTTCACCATTGGGCACCATAAATACTTTCTTCTCATTAGGATAAATGATATTGATGCCTTGGTTTCATAAGAAAAGCTTCACTTTCTACCTTTTTAGAATCAAAGTTCATCTTTCAATCGGGATAAGCATGGATTGACATAATAATCTCCTTTCTTTGCATCATAGGGCACCATAAACACATTCTTCTCATTGGGATAAATGATATTGATGCCTTGGTTTCATAAGAAAAACTTTACTTTCTGACTTTTTAGTATCAAAGTTCATCTTTCAATTAGAATAAACATGGATTTACATAACAATCACCTTTCTTTTCATGATTGGGCACCATAATCGCATTCTTCTTTTTGGGATAGAGGATTTTGATGCTTTGGTTTCAGAAGAAAAACTTGTTTTTCTACCATTTTTAGAATTTAAGTTTCATCCTTTAATTGAGATAAACATTGATTCACATAATAATATCCTTTCTTTTCATGATTGGGTGCTATAAACACGTTCTCCTTATTGTGATAAACGATTTTGATGCTTTGGTTTCATAAGAAAAATTTCTCTTTCTACCATTTTTAGAATTGAAGTATGTCTTTCAATTGGGATAAACATGGATTCTCATAATAATATACTTTCTTTTCTGGATTGGGCACTATAAACACATTCTTATTGTTGTGATAAACAATTTTGATGCGTTGGTTTCATACGAGAACTTCACCTTCTACCAATTTTGAAATCAAAGTTCCTCTTTCAATTGGGATAAACATGGATTCATATAATAATCTCCTTTCTTTTTTGATTGGGCACTATAAACACATTTCCTTGTTGTGATAAACGATTTTGAGGCTTTGGTTTCATAAGAAAAACTTCTCTTTCGACCATTTTTAGAATTGAAGTTTGTCTTTGAATTGGGATAAACAAGGATTCACATAATAATCTGCTTTCTCTTCATGATTGGGCACCATAATCACATTCTCCTAGTTGGGATAAATGATTTTGATGCTTTGGTTTTAAAAGAAAAACTTGTTTTTCCATGATTTTTTGAATTTAAGTTCATCTTTCAATTGGGGTAAAATGGATTCACTTAATAATCTCCTTTCTTTTCATGATATGGCACTATAAATACATTCTCCTTGTTGTGATAAATGATTTTGATGCTTTGGTTTCACAAGAAAAACCTCATTTTCTACCTCTTTTAGAAACAAAGTTCGTCTTTCAATTGGGGTAAACAAAGATTCACATAATAATCTCCTTTAATTTCATAATTGGACACCATAAGCTTATTCTCCCCATTGGGATAAATGATTTCGATGCGTTGGTTTCATAAGAAAAACTTGTTTTTCTATCATTTTTAGAATCGAAGTTCATCTTTCAATTGGGATAAGCATGGATTCACATAATAACCTCCTTTCTTTTCATGATTGGGCACCATAATCGCATTCTCCTCGTTGGGATAAATGATTTTGATGCTTTGGTTTCACAAAAAAAACTTGTTTTTCTACGATTTTTTGAATTAAAGTACATCTTTCAATTGGGATAAAACGGATTCACTTAATAATCTCCTTTCTTTTCATGATTGGGCACCATAATCACATTCTCCTTGCTGGGATAAATGATTTTGATGCTTTGGTTTCATAAGAAAAACTTATTTTTCTATGATTTTTTGAATTAAAGTTCGTCTTTCAATTAGGATAAAATGGATTCACTTAATAATCTCCTTTCTTTTCATCATATGGCTTTATAAACACATCCTCCTTGTTGTGATAAATGATTTTGATGCTTTGGTTTCACAAGAAAAACTTCACTTTCTACCTTTTTAGAATCGCAGTTCATCTTTCAATCGGGATAAGCATGGATTGACATAACAATCTCCTTTGTTTTCATCATTGGGCACCTTGGGATAAAAGATATTGACGCATTGGTTTCATAAGAAAAACTTTACTTTTTGCCTTTTTAGAATAAAAGTTCATCTTTCAATTGGGATAAACATAGATTCACATAATAATCACATTTCTTTTCATGAATGGGCACCATAATCACATTCTTCTTGATGGGATAAACGATTTTGATGCTTTGGTTTCAAAAGAAAAACTTGTTTTTCTACCATTTTTAGAATTCAAGTTTCGTCCTTCAATTGGGATAAACATTGATTCACATAATAATATCCTTTTTTTTCTTGATTGGGCACTATAAACACATTCACCTTGTTGTGATAAACAATTTTGATGCTTTGGTTTCATAAGAAAAATTTCTCTTTCTACCATTTTTAGAGTTGCAGTTCGTCTTTTAATTGGGATAAACGTGGATTCACATAATAATATCCTTTCTTTTCTTGATTGGGCACTATAAACACATTCTCCTTGTTGTGATAAATGATTTTGATGCTTTGGTTTCATAAGAAAAACTTCTCTTTCGACCATTTTTAGATTCGAAGTTCATCTTTCAATTGGGATAAACATGGATTCACATTATAATCTCATTTTATTTCATGATTGGGCACCATAATCACATTCTTCTCATTGGGATAAACGATTTTGATGTTTTGGTTTCATAAGAAAAACTTGTTTTTCTACAATTTTTTGAATTGAAGTTCATCTTTCATTTAGGATAAAATGGATTCAGTTACCAATCTCCTTTCTTTTCATGATATGGCACTATAAACATATTCTCCTTGTTGTGGTAAATGATTTTGACCCTTTGGTTTCATAAGAAAAACTTCTCTTTCTACCATTTTTAGAATCAAAGTTCATCTCCCAATTGGGATAAACATGGATTCACATAATAAAGTCCTTTCTTTTCTTGATTGGGCACGATAAACATATTCTCCTTGTTGTGATAAACGATTTTGATGCTTTGGTTTCATAAGAAAATCTTCTCCTTCTACCATTTTTAGAATCAAAGTTCGTCTCTCAATTGGGATAAACATGGATTCATATAATAATATCCTTTTTTTTCTTGATTGAGCACTATAAACATATTCTCTTTGTTGTGATAAACAATTTTGATGCTTTGGTTTCATAAGAAAAACTTCTCTTTCTACCATTTTTACAATTGAAGTTCATCTTTCAATTAGGATAAACATGGATTCATATAATAATATCCTTTCTTTTCTTGATCGGGCACTATAAACACATTCTCCTTGTTGTGATAAACGATTTTGATGCTTTGGTTTCAAAATAAAAACTTCTTCCTCTACCATTTTTAGAATTGAAGTTCATTTTTCAATTGGGATAAACATGGTTTCACATAATAATCTCTTTTTTTTTAATGATTGGGCACCATGATCACATTGTCCTCATTGGGATAAATGACTTTGATGCGTTGGTTGCATAAGAAAAACTTATTTTTCTACCATTTTTAGAATTCAAGTTCGTCTCTCAATTGGGATAAACATAGATTCACATAATAATCTCCTTTCATTTCATGATTGGGCACCATAAACACATTCTCCTTATTGTGATAAACGATTTTGTTGCTTTGGTTTCATAAGAAAAACTTCTCCTTCTACAATTTTTAGAATCGAAGTTCGTCTTTCAATTGGGATAAATATGGATTCACATAACAGTTTACTTTCTTTTCATCATTGGGGACCATAAACACATTCTTCTCATTGGGATAAACGATATTGATGCCTTGGTTTCATAAGAAAAACTTGTTTTTCTGTCTTTTTTAGAATTCAAGTTCGTCTTGCAGTTGGGGTAAACATGGATTCACATAATAAAATCAATTCTTTCTTGATTGGGCACTATAAACACATTCTCCTTGTTGTGATAAATGATTTTGATGCTTTGGTTTCATAAGAAAAACTTTATCTTCTGCCTTGTTTAGAATCGAAGTTTGTCTTTCAATGGGTATAAACATGGATTCACATAATAATCTCCTTTGGTTTCACGATTGGGCACTATAAACACCTTCTCCTCATTGTGATAAACGATTTTCATGCTTTGGTTTAATAAGAAAAACTTATCTTTCTACCATTTTTAGAATTGAAGTTCATCTTTCAATTGGGATAAATATGGATTCACACAATAACCTCCTTTCTTTTGATGATTTGGCCCCATAATCACATTCTCCTCGTTGGGATAAAAGATTTCGATGCTTTGGCTTCATAAGAAAAACTTGTTTTTGTATTTTGAATTTAAGTTCATCTTTCAATTGGGATAAAATGGATTCACTTAATAATCTCCTTTCTTTTCATGATATAGCACTATAACACATTCTCCTTGTTATGATAAATGATTTTGATGCTTCGGTTTCTTAAGAAAAACTTCTCTTTCTACCATTTTTAGAATCGAAGTTCATCTTTCGATTGGAATAAACATGGATTTACATAATAATATCCTTTCTTTTCTTGATTGGGCATTATAAACACATTCTCCTTTTTGTTTTGTGATAAATGATTTTGATGCCTTGGTTTCATAAGAAAAACTTTCTTTCTATCATTTTTAGAATCGAAGTTCATCTTTCAATTGGGATAAACATGGATTCACTTAATAATCTCCTTTCTTTTCATGATATGGCAGTATAACACATTCTCCTTGTTATGATAAATGATTTTGATGCTTCAGTTTCCGAAGAAAAACTTCTCTTTCTTCCATTTTTAGAATCGAAGTTCATCTTTCGATTGGGATAAACATGGATTTACATAATAATATCCTTTCTTTTCTTGATTGGGCATTATAAACACATTCTCCTTTTTGTGATAAATGATTTTGATGCCTTGGTTTCATAAGAAAAACTTTCTTTCTACCATTTTTAGAATCGAAGTTCATCTTTCAATTGGGATAAACATGGATTCATATAATAATCTCTTTTCCTTTCACAATTGGGCGCTATAAACACATTCTCTTTTTTGAGATAAGCGATTTTGATGCTTTGGTTTCATAAGAAAAACTTTTCTTTCTACCATTTTTAGAATCGAAGTTCATCTTTCAATTAGGATAAACATGGATTCATATAGCAATATCCTTTCTTTTCTTGATTGGGCACTATAAACACCTTCTCTTTATTGTGATAAACGATTTTGATGCTTTGGCTTCATAAGAAAAACTTCTCTTTCTACCATTTTTAGAATCGTAGTTCATCTTTCAATTAGGATAAACATGGATTCATATAAAAATATCCTTTTTTTTCTTGATTGGGCACTATAAACACATTCTCGTTGTTCTGACAAACGATTTTGATGCTTTGGTTTCATAAGAAAAACTTCTTTTTCTACCATTTTTAGAATCGAAGTTCATCTTTCAATTGGGATAAACATGGATTCACATAATAATATCCTTTCTTTTCTTGATAAGGCACTATAAAGATATTCTCCTTGTTGTGATAAATGATTTTGATGCTTTGGTTTCACAAGAAAAACTTCACCTTCTACCTTTTTTAGAATCAAAGTTCATCTTTCAATTAGGATAACTTGGATTCACATAATAATCTCCTTCCTTTTAATGATTGGGCACCAGAATCACATTGTCCTCGTTGGGATAAATGACTTTGATACATTGGTTTCATAAGAAAAACTTATTTTTCTACCATTTTAGAATTCAAGTTCGTCTTTCAGTTGGGATAAAAATAGATTCACATAATAATCTCTTTTCTTTTCATGATTGGGCACTATAAACACATTCTCCTTATTATGATAAACAATTTTGATGCTTTGGTTTCGTAGGAAAAACTTCTCTTTCTACCATTTTCAGAATCGAAGTTCGTCTTTCAATTTGGATAAACATGGATTCACGTAATAATATCTTTTCTTTTCTTGATTGGGAACTATAAGCACATTCTCGTTGTTGTGATAAACAATTTTGATGCTTTGGTTTCGTAAGAAAAACTTCACTTTATACCATTTCTAGAATTGAAGTTCATATTTCAATTGGGATAAACATGGATTCACATAATAATATGCTTTCATTTCGTGATAGGGCACTATAAAGACATTCTCCTTGTTGTGATAAATGATTTTGATGCTTTGGTTTCATAAGAAAAACTTCTCCTTCTACCATTTTTAGAATCGAAGTTCGTCTTTCAATCAGGATAAACATGGATTGACGTAATAATCTCCTTTCATTTCACTATTAGGCACCATAAACACTTTCTTCTCGTTGGGATAAATGATATTGATGCCTTGGTTTCATAAGAAAAACTTCACTTTCTACCTTTTTAGAATCGAAGTTCATCTTTCAATCGGGATAAGCATGGATTAACATAATAATCTCTTTTCTTTTCATCATTGGGCACCATAAACACATTCTTCTCGTCGGGATAAATGATATTGATGCCTCGGTTTCCTAGGAAAAACTTTACTTTTTGCCTTTTTAGAATCAAAGTTCATCTTTCAATTGGGATAAACATGGATTCACATAATAATCACCTTTATTTTCATGATTAGGCACCATAATCACATTCTTCTTGTTAGGATAAACAATTTTGATGCTTTGGTTTCATAAGAAAAACTTGTTTTTCTACCATTTTTAGAATTCCAAGTTTCGTCCTTCAATTGGGATAAACATTGATTCACATAACAATATCCATTTTTTTCTTGATTGGGCACTATAAACACATTCTTCTTGTTGTGATAAACGATTTTAATGCTTTGTTTCGTAAGAAAACTTCACTTTCTACCAATTTTAAAATCGAAGTTGGTTTTTCAGTTGGGATAAACACGGATTCACATAATAATATCCTTTCTTTTCTTGATTGGGCACTATAAACACATTCTCCTTGTTGTTATAAACAATTTTGATGCTTTGGTTTCATAAGAAAAATTTCTCTTTCTACCATTTTTACAATTGAAGTTTATCTTTCAATTGGGATAAACATGGATTCACATAATAATATCTTTTCTTTTCAGGATTGGGCACTATAAACATATTTTCCTTGTTGTGATAAACGATTTTGATGCTTTGGTTTCATAAGAAAACTTCACTTTCTACCAATTTGGAAATCAAAGTTCGTCTTTCAATTTGGATAAACTTGGATTCACATAATAATCTCCTTTCTTTTCATGATTGGGCACCATAATCACATTCTTCTCATTAGGATAAATGATTTTGATGCTTTGGTTTCAAAAGAAAACCTTGTTTTTCTATGATTTTTTGAATTGAAGTTCATCTTTCAATTGGGGTAAAATGGATTCACTTAATAATATCCTTTGTTTTCTTGATTCGGCACTATAAACACATTCTCCTTGTTGTAATAAATGATTTTGATGCTTTCATTTCATAAGAAAAACTTCTTTTTCTACCATTTTTAGAATCGAAGTTCGTCTTTCAATTTGGATAAACATGGATTCACATAATAATCTCCTTTCTTTTCAGGATTGGGCACAATAAGCTAATTCTCCCTATTGGGATAAATGATTTGGATGCTTTGGTTTCATGAGAAAAGCTTGTTTTTCTACCATTTCTAGAATTGAAGTTCGTCTTTCAATTGGGATAAACATAGATTCACATAATAATCTCCTTTCAGTTCATGATTAGGCACCATAAACTTATTCTTCCCATTGGGATAATTGATTTTCATGCTTTGGTTTCGTAAGAAAAACTTGTTTTTCTGCCATTTTTAGAATCGAAGTTTGTCTTTCAATTGGGATAAACATGGATTCACATAATAATATCCATTCTTTTTAGGATTGGGCACTATAAACACATTCTTCTTGTTATGATAAACGATTTTAATGCTTTGGTTTCATAAGAAAACTTCACTTTCTACCAATTTTGAAATCGAAGTTCGTCTTTCAATTAGGATAAAAATGGATTCACTTAATAATCTCCTTTCTTTTCATGATATGGCACTATAAACACATTCTCCTTGTTGTGATAAATGATTTTGATGCTTTGGTTTCACAAGAAAAACTTCGCTTTCTACCTTTTTAGAATCGAAGTTCATCTTTCAGTCTGGATAAGCATTAATTGACATAATAATCCCCTTTTTTTTCATCATTGGGCACCATAAACACATTCTTCTCGTTGGGATAAATGATATTGATGCCTTGGTTACATAAGAAAAACTTTACTTTCTGCCTTTTTAGAATCAAAGTTAATCTTCCAATTGGGATAAACATGGATTCACATAATAATCACCTTTCTTTTCATGATTGGGCACCATAATCACATTCTTCTTGTTGGGATAAACGTTTTGATGCTTTGGTTTCATAAGAAAAACTTATTTTTCTTCCATTTCTAGAATTCAAGTTTCGTCCATCAATTGAGATAAACATTGATTCACATAATAATATCCTTCAATTGAGATAAACATTGATTCACATAATAATATCCTTTCTTTTATTGATTGGGCACTATAAACACATTCTCTTTATTGTGATAAATGATTTTCATGCTTTGGTTTCATAAGAAAAATTTCCCTTTCTACCATTTTTAGAATTGAAGTTCATTTTTCAATTAGGATAAACATGGATTCACATAATAATGTACTTTCTTTTCAGGATTGGGCACTATAAACACATTCTTCTTGTTGTGATAAACGATTTTGATGCTTTGGTTTCATAAGAAAACTTCACTTTCTACAAATTTTGAAATCGAAGTTCATTTTTCAATTGGGATAAACATGGATTCATATAATAATCTCTTTTCTTTTCTTGATTGGGCACTATAAACACATTCTGCTTGTTGTGATAAATGATTTTGGTGCTTTGGTTTCATAAGAAAAACTTCTCTTTTGACCATTATAGAATTGAAGTTCGTCTTTCAATTGGGATAAAGATGGATTCACATAATAATCTCTTTTTTCTTCTTGATTGGGCACCATAATCACATTTTCCTCGTTGGGATAAATGATTTTGATGTTTTGGTTTCAAAAGAAAACCTTGTTTTTCTTTGATTTTTTGAATTTAAGTTCGTCTTTCAATTGGGGTAAAATGGATTCATTTAATAATCTCCTTTGCTTTCTTAATTGGGCACTATAAACACATTCTTCTTCTTGTGATAAATGATTTTGATGCTTTCGTTTCATAAGAAGAACTTCTCTTTCTGTAATTTTTAGAGTCGAAGTTCGTCATTCAATTCGGATAAACATGGATTCAGATAATAATCTCTTTCCTTTTCATGATTGGGCCCTATAAGCTAATTCTCCCTATTGGGATAAATGATTTGGATGCTTTGGTTTCATAAGAAAAACTTGTTTTTCTACCATTTTTAAAATCGAAGTTCGTCTTTCAATTAGGATAAACATGGATTCACATAATAACCTCCTTTCTTTTCATGATTAGGCACCATAGTCGCATTCACCTCGTTAGGATAAATGATTTTGATGCTTTGGTTTCACAAGAAAAACTTTTCTTTCTACCATTTTTGTAATTGAAGTTTGCCTTTCAATTAGGATAAACATGGATTCACAAAATAATCTCTTTTCTTTTCACGATTGGACACCATAATCACATTCTCCTCATTAGGGTAAATGATTTTGATGCTTTGGTTTCATAAGAAAAACTTGTTCTTCTATGATTTTTTGAATAGAAGTTCATCTTTCAATTAGGATAAAATGAGTTCATTTAAAAATCTCTTCTCTTTTTATGAAATGGCATTATAAACACATCCTCCTTGTTGTGATAAAGGATTTTGATGCTTTGGTTTCACAAGAAAAACTTCATTTTCTATCGTTTTTAGAATCGAAGTTCATCTTTCAATTGGGATAAATATGGATTCACATAATAATATCCTTTCTTTTCTTGATTGGGCCCTATAAACACACTCTCCTTGTTGTGATAAACGATTTTGATGCTTTCGTTTCATAAGTAAAACTTTTCCTTCGACCATTTTTAGAAGCAAAGTTTGCCTTTCAATTGGGATAAACATGGATTCACATAATAATATCCTTTCTTTTCTTGGTTGGGCACTATAAAAACATTCTCCTTGTTGTGATAAACGGTTTTGATACCTTGGTTTCATAAGAAAAACTTCTTTTTCTACCATTTTTAGAATTGAAGTTCGTCTTTCAATTGGGATAAACATGGATTCATATTATATTATCCTTTCTTTTCTTGACTGGGCACCATAAACACCTTCTCCTTGTTGTGATAAACGATTTTGA